>CM019160.1:7055615-7222156 GCA_009733165.1 Naja naja | reverse complement strand
GGAAGGCTGAGTCAACCTTGAGCCTGGTGGGATTCGAGCCTGCAATAATTACAGGCAGCTGGAGCTAAGTGCTAGGCTATTAACAGCCTGCACCATCAAGGCCCTTTGCTGGCAAAGTCACCGTAGGCCAGTCCTTCACCCTTTTCCAGGGCAGCCCCATGGGCCAGATCTAAGCACCCCATGGGCCGGATCTGGCCTGCAGGCCTTGAGTTTGACACCCCTGCTATTGTTACTACTGTTCTGTCTGTTGTATTCTGATGTGGCCTAATGGCTAATCAGTGGGCTCTTGTTATTATTATGAAGCGGTTGAAACAATTAGCTTGCTGTTAAGTTAGCTAGAAGCAAAACTATTATTAACCTGCGCAATGGTGAGAGCGATGGCCTCTCTCAATTCTGTGGCGGCTTTCATTTCTGTCTCTGCCCGATCCTTGTTGTATTGACTGAATTGGTCCCACTGTTCTGGTGTGATTGTTCTACAAAAGCCAAACATGTTCTGTTGGTTTGGTTATTTAGTTCACATTCACGCCATTTTCAAGCAGACACCCTCTTTCCCTCACTCAGAATTCCCAAGATTCGACATATAGGTGAAAAGAAAGTGTGCCCATGTGCAAAATCAGCACAGCCATGTCGCAATAGGACAACTCGCCATGGCCAGCTCGCCTCAGGACCTCTCATCACAGCCAACTTGCTATGGACATCTCCCCACAGGACAAGTCAACAAATACAAAAGATACATAGACTTAGACCCTAGTCACAGAACATCACTTCTTTGCAAGTTAGATTCACTAACTCTGTATCAGCTTCTGAGTGCCGTTCAAGTTATCAGTCATCATCTGTAAACCCCTACATGGCACAGGACACAGCTTACTTCTGGGACTGCCTGTAATAGGGTGGACAGAGATGGGGTCCCCTCCTGGGGCCAGATGGGGTGTCTTTTCAGTGACTTTGAGTAATATCTCTAGTGCTCAGCTGGCTCTGATTGAGCTGGCCTGAAGGAAAGTCTTAAAAACATAACTATTCCCTCATTGTTTGGATACAGATGAGTAAATTCTCAGCAGACAATGGGCAAGTGTGAGCTAGATCATCTGTTATTGATTTGATTTTTGATTGTTGTTTTTATTTATGCCATTTTGGGTAAATTGCCCAAAGCAGCATTGTTGGAGTTGGGTGACCACATATATCCCAATACATAAGTATGTAAGATTTGACTAGTTGGGAAAGTATTGGAAATCTGTTGAACTGGAAATGGGGCAGACCTGGGTCCTGTTGCACTTTCCCATGCAAATCCTTTCAAAGTGGAATGACCCAGAACTTCCAGGCTGAAGGAATTTTTGCTCAATGCCATAAAAGTCTGAATGAAAATATCTAAGCCATTATTAAGCACTATGTGAAAATCTCACCCATTTACAAACTACATTGATGGGTTTTAATCAATGAGTAATATGTTGCTGTGTGTGCTGCCAGGGTGATTCATGGCTGGACATAAAATAGAGAATCATTAAAAAAACACCCAAAGACGTGAAGAGAAGCTGCCTAAAATACATTGTAGAACAGTGGATGGATTTCCACCAGGTACCGCAAATGTAGAAATCCCGTTTGCCATTTGAATGGCACCAAAAGGAAGTCAGATTAATTCACCTGAATGGTTCATTCATTCATTATTTGTCAGGCTTTCCATCACTTCTTTCTAGATATTAAATCTTACCCAACTGGCAGCCGGGTGGGGTTGACTTTGTAGGAGATATTGGGAGAGTTGACACTGAGAGAAACACAGGTCTGGTCAATCTCCAGGGCTTCCCTCTTCCCTCGGTGATCAAAATTTAACTGCTGCCGTGCCTCCTGCAAGAGGCTGAGAATGATAAACCAAGACTGCATTAGAGCAAAGACAATCTTTGTCTTCATGAGACCCAGTCCATGACCCTACCTTAAGATCCCCATAACTACATTCTGCTCACCCTTCAAAAACGTTTTTGACTCACCAGAGCTGCTCAAAAGCTTCATTGACTTTCTGCTGAAGGTCTCTCTTGGTGGCATCAATCACTTCCACTTCCTTGTGCAGCTCTTCCTCCACGTGGTCCCTCACTACATCAATGGCTCGGCGACTCTCGCGGTAAGTGAGATTTTCAATGGCCACGTCCAACGGCAGGTTTTTAGCTTGGAGGGCATGTTCTGCTGCCTCCTTCATCTGAAAAGAGAGGTCACAATAGAGTAAGCAGAAGAAACAGCCCTCCAAGGATCACCCAGAACAAGGGTGGAGAGAAGCAGTAGGAGGCAATAGACTCATTAAAGTTTCCGTGAGGATTGTTTGCTGAGGCTCAGCTTACACTTTGTAGATAAACTCATCAATTAATTAACTGCACAATGACACTCAAGATTAGGAGCAACATTCTAATGCAATACATTGTGCAATACAGCAATCTGTGTTTCTAACACCACCAACCTTCTAATACTGGACTTTATTTACTCGTCCACTTCATTATCTCTGAGATTTTAACTAGATATACCTACAGAGGTATGTCTTATAAAACTTGTACAGGTAGTCCTCAAGTTATAAGCACAATTGAGCCCAAAATTTCTGTTGCTGTGAGACATTTGTTAAGTAAATTTTGCTCCATTTTATAACCTTTCTTAGCACAATTGTTAAGTGAATCACTGCATTTGTTAAGTTAGTAGCGTGGTTGTTAAGTGAATCTGGCTTTCCCATTGACTTTGCTTGTCCAAGGGTTGCAAACTATAGTCATAAACATGAGACAGTTGCCAAGCATCTGAATTTTGATCATGTGACCATGGGTATGCTGCAACAGTTGTAAGTGTGAAAAATGGCCATATGTCTAGTTTTTCAGTGCCATTGTAACCTCGAATGGTCATTAAATCTACTGTCATATATCAAGGACTACCTGTATTGTTCCATCAAACTCAGGGAAGAGTGTTGTGATCCTCCAAAAATTTTTGCTCCAGGATAAGAGGAAATGGAGGGGAGAGGGGAATAAAACCTAGACTTACTGCTCTCAAAACTCAAAACAAAACAAGAATTTTGCATCATCTCATCCTTGCTACTGCCCTCAGACTTTCCAAAAAATTTAGTGCTCGCTCCAATCCACAACCAATCTTTCCTACCAGAACTGTGCAAATGCACTGGGCTTAAAGCAGGGGTGGGATTCTACCAGTTCGCACCTATTCGCTAGAACCGGTTGTTAACATTCTAAGCAGTTTGGAGAACCGGTTGTTAGAAGAAATTACTGGGCTAATCCTGTAAGGAAGGCAGGAAGGAAACATTCTGGTGTTGCTTACAGAAACTGCCTCTCCATTAACCCTTATTACATTCTTGGCAGGACTAGACTTCCTGCCTCAGGAACGTGTCTGTAGTTTTTTTCCCCTCCTTTGCTGGTACTTTGCTTGTGTGGAGTGACCATACAAAGTTACAATGGCACTGAAAAAAGTGACTTATGACCATTTTTCCCACTTACGACTGTTGCAGCATCCCCACAGTCACGAGAGGCCAGGCGAGGAGATGCGTGCCTCGATGTGAGTGACATTGAGTTGGCCACACCCAGACAATCACATGACCACCAAGCCACGCCCACCCAATCACATGACCACCAAGCCACGTCCACCAACTAAGCCACGCCCACAGAACCGGTTGTTTAAAAAATGGAATCCCATCCCTGGCTTAAAGTAGCCAGTTCTGAGAAAGCAACGGTTCACAGCAGTAGTTTTGAGCATAAAATCTTCCATACAGCCCTCTTCAGAAGGAATACAGGGTCTGGCTTGGTGTTGTGTCTTTAGAACGAACTGCAGAACATGGGAGACTTTCTACTAGTTTCCTGGAGTGGGGTGGGGTGAGGAAGACTTGGGTCCATCACGTACTTGAGTCAAGCTATTGATTTCTGTGTCCATGTCGGTGAGGCACTTATCCAGAGTTTCTTTCCATCGATTGACAACGTCAAGACGCTCATTAAGACGTGTGCGGTTGTCGTACTCATCCCATTTTGTCTGGGGAAGAGGAAAAAACTCAAGTCACTATTCAGATACGCTGTATTATTAATATCCTAATCTTTTCTGCTGCATTCTCCTGTAGGGTATTTTATGACTATATTACTTTGTTGTTTGTGTGTTCACTGACAGCTTCTGCACCGAAGACAAATTCATTGGCCAATAAAGTATTTATTCTATTCTATTGCTATTGCTATTCCTATTTTTATTCCTATTCTCAATTTATATATTGCTCAACTCACAAATGAGCAACTTTGGGCAGCATATTCATTCCATGCAGCTCTTCACAAATGCCCTAGAACAATTACTGCGTTGTTTCTCAACCTCAGCAAGTTTAAGACATGTGGACTTCAACTCCCAGAATTCCCCAGCCAGCATTTGCCTACCTGGTTATTTGTTTCATTGCGAAGGATTCGGGCTTCTTGCCTAATTTGGTGGGAAGCAGAGCGTTGGCGCTCAGCATTGGTCGAGAGGAGGTCAGAACTGACATGCCAATCTGGTAGTGTGAACCTCTGGCCTGGCTTTACACTCAGAGTGGCCATGACGGCTTCCTGCTATAAAAAAAAAAAAAACAAGAAAAGCATATTGATTACAGTCAAGCCATGGTTTGTAGCTAAGATGTGGTTTATTCAAACTTTGGTTTGTCGAATAAACCCATCTTGCAAATGAGCAAAGCTAACATTGTTTGTGGTCCTCCTGCTTCTTCTCTTCCTGCTTCCTGGTTCTTTGACAGGCAGCATTTAAAGGCATTATTAAATATTTCACATAAGGAAAATATGAAACCTTGTTTTTACATGAAACTTGCCTTATTTAAGCACATATGTAATACTGTAACATGCCAATTTTCTTCAATGTATCAACTTAATGGCAAGTAATACATTCAAGACAAAGCTGTTGTTAATCATTGAGTCAAATTTGGCATGCTCAGTTGGAATAATGGAAGAGAAATCTGTTTATTTTGTATATTTTGCAGTTCAGTTCTCTTATCGAAAGATCAACAGATTAGTAAAAGGAATGTCTAAACATGCCTTAATTCAGGAATGCAGTATGCAAAACCAAAAGAAAAGTCTCTGTGAGTGTGTGCACGGGTGTGTGGCTATGTGTGTATGGAGAAAAGCAGCCAAAAAGTTACTGACATCACACAAACTCAGGATGAAATGAATTTAAGGCAAAATCAGAAACTAGGAAAAGAAATATTCTCTAAAAAGTATAAAGGTATTTCAAATTTATGTTGGAAATATAACATAAATGGTCATTTTATCATACCAGGTGGACTTCTAAAACAGCCAGAAAACTGAGTTCAAATACATAGAAAAATAACAAAGAATTTTCCACTTTCACCTGAAGCCAAACTTTTTTTACTGGGTTTACTGGACAATCAATTAAAAATGAGTCATAGATTACTATTTTTTTTATATGATCCCTGCTGCAAGTTTCTATATGAGTAAAAATGGAAAAACTCTGAGGTGTCCACAACAGAGGAATGCATGATGAAAGTGACAAAGATGGCAACAGAGGTGGGATTCAGCAGGTTCCGACCAATTCTGGAGAACCGGTAGTGGAAACTTTGAGTAGTTCAGAGAACCGGCCAATACCGCCTCTGACTGGCCCCGCCAACTCCATCTCTTCTCTGCCTCCCATTGAGTCCCAGCTGATCGGCTGAGTCTCCTTTGGTTGCCCTGCCCAGTAGAATGGAGCTGGAAAGCAGGTTAGTGGGGTGGGGAGGGAATGGGGATTTTGCAGTAGCCTTCCCCTGCCACGCCCACCAAGCCACACCATGCCCACCAAGCCCCGCCCACAGAATTGGTAGTAAAAAAAATTGAATCCCATTACTGGATGGCAAAATTTACTTGCTTGGTTAGAGAAAGATCAGGAACCACATTTATTGGCGACTGGAAACTTCTTACAGACTTTTTGCTGAAAAAAGAGAGGAAAATGGAACTTGTGATTTATGGGTCCAATGATTAGAAAGGGCAGCTTATGGAAAGAAGGAAATTATGAAGTAACTGTGGGGAGAGAAGATAAAATATAAATCTATTTATAACAGCTGTTAAGAAGAATGGAAGCTGCTTCTTTAGAATCTTTTCTTTTTCTTTCCTTTTTCTATATTTCTTTTCCACTTTCTGGCTACTTTTCTTTATTCTTCTTTAATTCAACAGTTTTTCATTTTGTTGAAAAACTTCTTCCATAAAAGTTATTTTAAAAAAGGAAATGGGGGGGAAGCAATATAGATAGATACAGCAATATCATAGATTCAGTGATGTCACAAACAGAGCTCATGAAAATAATCCAGAGCTGAATTCTATTTATGTATTATTATTAATATTATTGTTGTGGTGGTTATTAATTGACTAGGCATCCAACTCCAGTAGAGCTTGGGTGGCATACAAAACTAGAAAAAAATATTAAAACATCTAAAAACATAAAATCAGTCAGACAACAAGTTAGAACAGCAAGGCTCAATCTTGGAGACTTTAAGTTAGGTGAACTGCAACTCTCAGTAGTCCCCAGCCAGCATGTAGCCGGAAGAATTCTGGGAGTTGAAGTCCACCCATCTTAAGAAAGCCTGGGTTAGAAGATGAAAAGTTTTTACAGTTATGTTCTGCTGACGAAGGAACAAGAACTCTAGATGATTTGGGATATTGGGGTAGAAAGAGAAAAGCTTTTCTCCCCTAAATTGGCACCCTCAACTCACCGCTTCTGTTCCACTTGGCCTCTGCCTCCTGCAGCTTTTCTGTTATCAGCAAGGTTGCTAAGCACACTTTAAGACGTTGCCAGGCAACCACACTCTCCAGGAGCCAATCAGAAAGCATTCCCTGCAACTGTTTACAAAGGAGGAGCAGGGGACCATGGCAACGATGAGATGGTAAAGAAATGGTTCAAATAGTGGAAACTGCTCTTAGGGCAACTATTTTTTTTTAAAGAAGGGTAATTTATTTCAAGTGGGAGGGTTGTAATAAGAAACAAGAGACTTTTTAAAAAAGAAAATGCTACATGACTAAAGAATGCATTGCCATACAGAACTCTCAACTGATCCTGCTTTTTTGAAATGCATAACTTTTATGTTCCCAGTTCTACCCTGAGCTACAAATATTCTCTTCTATTGGCAATTTTTCCATTCATATCACTTTGTCCTATATTATCCATGAGCTGTGTGTATTTTGCATGTGTATTTTCCTTCAATTAATCTATGGCAGCTATAAAGAATATAAAGATATCAATCAGTGGAGGAAATTCAGACAGCTGTACACAGAAAACAAGAGAAAATAGCAATGAGTGCAGAAATCCTTGGGTTAAATCTATCTATATACGTTAATAGAAAAACTTTATTGTCATGATAAATGGTGCATCATAGAGGAGTAATTTGTGAACCTCAAATGGGCTAACTTACAAAATGCATCCAGAATCTGGCATTTATGAATCCTGTGGAGTTGAAATTGGGCAAACTTTTTAAATTGGTTTTTGATAATTTCATAAACATTATCATAAAGCAAGTAATCAATAAAGCATAATACAAATGATATCATAAATGATTTCCTCTGGTCAACTTGGTCAACCCCTGATATTTGACTGCTTTATATAGTTCAACTTTTAAAGCAGATAGGGCTCTGAATCTTTCCTGGAATTTGAAGCTCTGTCATTGTTGAAGGCATTGAGAAATCTGGTAAGCAAATGTCTCCGAAAAGATGACCCATCACTTGCATTCCCCATTGAGTCTGCAATATTCTAATGACGTCTTTGGTGCTTTCTGAGCTTGGTTGCTTTCTTGCAGACATTTCATTACCAGAATAACAGAGTTGGAAGAACCTAGGCATCTTCTAGTCCAACTCAGCTCAGATAGGAAACCCTATACCAGTGATAGCTAACCTTTTTGGGTTCCTGTGCCAAAAATTGTGTGCGTGCTGGCACTTGTGCACTCGCGTGCCAGCACCCAGAAGGCAATGTGTGCCCCTTATGCATGAATGCGCAATCCTGCCATCCCCCGCCACACCCCCTTACCTGCACTGCGCCTCACAGCTGATTTTCGACTTGTTTGAGGCCTTTTTTGGCCTCCCAGAGGCTTGAAAAAAGCCTCTGCAGGCCGAATATGCCCGTTTTGTCACTTCCAGTATTACAGGAAGTGACGAAACGGGCCTATTTGGCCTGCAGAGGCTTTTTGCAAGCCTCTGGGAGGCCGAAAAAGGCCTCAAACCAGCCCAAATTCAGCTGTGAGGCACGCACATGCGAAGTGAGGTAAGTTTCCTTGCGGCTCGCATTCCAGCACAAATGGCTCTGCGTGCTACCTGTGGCACGCATGCCATAGGTTCGGCGTCACGGCCCTATACCATTTCAGACAAATAAAATGAAAAAGATGAGGGAATAGAAGAGGGACGCCTCAAATTTGCAGATGACACTAAGGTGACAGGAATAGCCAACGCTCCAGAAGACAAGATGAGGATCCAAAAAGATCTTGACAGACTTGAACCATGGGCCCAACAACATGAAATGTAATGTGGAGAAAAGCAAGGGATTTACTCATAGGCAGGAAAAACCAAAGGTACAAGTACAGATTAGGTGAAACCTGGCTCAAAAACAGCGACTGTGGGAGGGACCTTGGAGTCCTAGTGGACAAACACTTAAACATGAGCCAGCCGTGTGCAGCGGGAGCCAAAACAGCGAATACAATCCTTGGTTGTATAAACAGAGGCATAGAATCGAAATCACACAAAGTATTTATAAATCCTTAGTAAGACCACACCTGGAATCTTCCATCCAGCTCTGGTCACCATATTACAAAAAAGATGTAAAAGGGCGAAGAAGGGCAACTAAGATATTTAAGGGCCTGGAGATGGAAACGATTGGATAGGGCCAGTCTAGAGAAAGGAAGGACTGGGGATGACATGTCAGCATTTGAGGGGCTGCCACAAAGAAGAGGGGGGGTCAACTTATTTTCCAAAGTACCAGAAGGCAGGACAAGAAACAATGAGTGGAAACTAAACAAGGAGAGAAGCAACTTGGAATTAAGGAGAAACTTCCTAACAGGACAATTAACCAGTGGAACAGCTTTGCCTTCAGAAGTTGTAGATGCTTCATCGCTGGAGGTTTTTAAGAAAAAGACAACCATCTGGCATAGGGCCTCCTGCTTGAGCAGGGGATAGGACCAGAAAACCACCAAGATCCTTCCAGTTCTATTCTGATTGGTTGTTTAATCTCTTCTTAAAAACCGCCAATGTTGGAGCACCCACAATTTCTAGAAGCAAGTTGTTCTGCTGACTGATTGATTTGTCGGAAAAATTCATCCTTAATTTTAGGTTCGTTCTCTCCTTGATTAGTTTCCACCCATTGCTTCTTGTCCTGCCTTCAAGTGCTTTGGAGAATAGGTTGATACACCTTTCTTTCTAGCATCCCCTGAGATATTGGAACACTGCTATTATGTCAACTCTAGTCCTTCTTTTCATTAAACTAGACACTCCCGTAACTGTTCTTCATAGTGTTAGCCTCCAGTCCTCTAATCATCTTTATCACTGTTCTTTGAACTCTTTCTAGAGTCTCAGCATGTTTTTTATATCGTAGTGACCAAAACTGGATGCAATATTCCAAATATGGTCCTCCCAAGTGGTACCCAGCTAGGTAACGTGATCAGCGTTAAAAAGGAATGGGATTTGCTCTCTGTTGATATACAAATGACTTGCCCTGTCACTGGTAGTGGGTGTATTCTTGTTGGTTCCTTGATTAGGCTCTTCTTTACTGTTTGCTTGTTTTCTGAGTTGGTAATTGGTAATATTTAAGGGAGCGACTCCTGCCGACATCAAGTACTAACCGCCCTGTGCGATCACATAGGCAAGGACTCCTTGGGGTCCCGTCGGCTGGCCAATGCCGGTTGGCGGTCCCCCGACAACGAGCCTATTCTATTGCGGCCCCTGACCTCTGGAATCAGCTTCCCCCGGGGCTCCGTCTGGCCCCTGACCTCCACGCCTTCCGCCGTGAATTGAAGACCTGGTTATTTAACCAAGCCGGGCTGTGACCCTTTGGGGGGGGGGTGGCTTTTATTATAGTTTTATCGTGTATTTATGTAATTGTATCTTAATGGGGCTTGTTAGTTTAATTCTTTTTTAATTATTTATTGTTTTCTTGTTTTATTTGTGAGCCGCCCCGAGTCTTCGGAGATGGGGCGGCATACAAGTCTCATTAATAAATAATAAATAAATAAATAAATAATTCCTTGATTAAGATATTGTTTACTGCTTAACTATTGGTCTGGTATTAATCCTAATGTTAATCTCTGATTATCTGCAATGTTGACTACTGGCAAGGAGGTGCTTTTTTATTGTCTCTTTTGAATGGTGTGCAAATATTGTTTATCTCTATGTGCCTGTTGATTTCTCTGAATGCCAGGCTTCCAGGAATTCTCTAGCATTTTTGGAATTAGCTTGGTCTAAGATTCTCACAGTTTCCCAATGAAAACTATGGTTAAGACTGTCCTTGTGTTGTGCAAGGTGTTGAAAACACCTTTCATGTACACTGTCTCTGATGTATTCTTGGCATCACCTGGCATGACAAAGTTCCAAATAGCGCAGACTTGGAACATGCTGGAATTTCTAGCATGTATATACTATTGAAACAGCAATGTCTACACCGGCTTGGGCCTGTCGTGAGGATGGCTGATGGGCAGATTGAGAAAGACCTCCTGTATGGAAAACACCCTAGAGGGTGTTGTGGTTAGTTGGCAGCAGGTGCGGAAGGTGGAGGAGAGCGAGGAATCAGATGAGGGGCCAGGACCATTAGGGAGTGGACTGCTGCCTTCAGAGATTGTGGGGGCTGGCAGCTGTGATGAGGAGGTTCCCAAGGAGCCTGTGCCAAGTGCATGTGCACGCAGGATTGCTCGTAGGAAAGAGCAGCTACAACAGCATGGGCAACTCGGGAGTAAGGCTGCAAGGTAATGGCCCCTCCTTCAAGAAGATAAAAGCCAGCTGTGAAACTAACCTTCTTTGCAGAAGGCAAAGAAGTTTTGAACTCAGCCTCGTGGACATTACAGTTGGTATTTGAAAACTTTTGTAAACTATTTCTTATCTGTTGTTTTTTGTCAGACTTGAAAAAACTTGGCAAGGCTCTTTCTTGTTGGAGCTAATTAGTTGGAAGCAGCCTTTTATCTGTGAAGAAACAGGATTCATAGATGAAACATTAAAATGTTATATGCTGCCTTTGTCTTGTGTTTGCTATCTTGGAACCAGGTTTGGATCAGGATATCCAGAGATGGAGAACCCAAACGACCAGAGGTAGACTGCTCCACTGTCTACCTGTGAACAACCTAAGAACAACCTTTAGGAAGCCTTCCTTGGTTTGGAAGAAAATCTAAGTAGTGTCACATTACTTCTGAGTCTGGTTTTTGTGGCCAAGGAAAATAGTTACAATCCCATCTTCTGTGTAGCTTCCATTTATGATCCTGACTATGGCTAACATGTCTCAAATAAATCCTCTCTTCTTCAGATTGAATATTGTCTTAAACTGGGTTGTTGAAGAAGCATTCCTTGCAGAAGGCAAAGATGCTCTGAAGCTCAGCCTCGTGGACATCGTAGTTAAGATTTGAAAACTCTTGTAAACTAGTTCTTATCTCTGGGTTTTTGGCAGCCTTGACAAACAACTTGGCAAGGCTCTTACTTGTCGGAGCTAATTAGTTGGAAGCAGCCTTTTATCTGTGAAGAAACAGAATTCGTGGATTCAACCTTAAAAGGTGGGGGCTGCTGCCTTTGTCTTGTGTTTGCTCTCTTGGAACCAGGTTGGGTCAGAACAGTGGGAGACCACAGCTGCAATATAAGGATATCTGCAAGAGGGATCCAATGGCTTTGAGAATGGACATCAACAGCTGGGAAACTTTGACCTCTGGTCGTTCAGCTTGGAGGCTAAAGACGCAGCATGGCCTTCTTCAAGTCAAAGAGACACTCGTTCGGCAGACTGAAGCAAAGGGGCAGTCCTGGATCCAACAAAATCCGGGGGCTGGACAGGAGATAGACTGTATCTGTCCTCAGTGTGGAAGGGATGGCCACTCTTGAATTGGCCTCTTTAGCCACACTAGATGCTGTTTTAGGACCTCTTTTCAGAGCATGATACCATCGTCTCTTGAGACTGAAGGATGCCAATCAGTGTGTTGTGCAAGTAAGGAGTTTTCATCATATCTTCTCACAGTTAATTGGTGTCCATGGATTTATATTGCCCTATGAATTGGCAATACCTTAATAAGCTGGGGGCAATTAATTGTATCACACTGTCCTATTTTTCCTGCAATACCGCAGTAAGCCATCAACGGACAGTAAAGCATATAGGTTCGGCTCAAGTCAACTCTTTATTACTGTCAATTATACAATACAGCTTTTTTTAAACACATTTTCGAAGTTGAACCTGCAATACCCAATTCAGCCACCAGGGAGAAATAGGTTCACTACACTGCTGTGTTTACCAATGAACCTGCAATATCTCAGTGAGCCACCAGGGGCAGTATGTTCCTTGTATTGTATTCCCCATTGTGGGATCACAATCCACCAAACAGTAATTTCTCCATCTATCAAAAGTGTCTCAGAAACCATCAGTGACTTCTTATAATCAGTGGCAGCCAAACACTGTGACACCTTTATAATTTCACAAATCATTCAGCCATAAGTTCATCTGGGAAAATGTAGACATTTTAGACCAATGCAGATCTTACATCTACAAAGTGTAAGAGTTACTGTCCACTGTGCAGTGGCTCCCTGTGGACATCTGGGTGTCATTTATAGTGCTGTAAATTATTTCAAGGCACAAGTCAGGTTATTTGAGGGACTGTCTGTCTTCCATGGTTTCTCTCTCTGTTCTCATAGAAATGGCATTGTATAGGAGAGGCTGGGGTGGGGCAGAGTAAAATACATAATCAGTTTAGAATCCTTGCATTGCCACAAGAGATCCATGTCCAGTCTTCCTTGAATTCCACTGACCTTTAGCTACTGTCAATTTAGTGCTTCCTTTTAGTTGAGCATATTCTTGTATATAGACTTGGATACATCATTTATGTTGCACTCTGTACAAATGGTCCCAATTCTTTACACCTGGTAATGCAATCCCATCCATTAAGCAATGACATCTGATGTACCCAGGAGGTAGGTCTTCTCTGTCAGTGTTGGCTTTAGGAACCATCACACCACCTAAGATTTGAATGGCCCAGCTTGACTGGCCTTTCTTAAGGTTGTGAAGACCTGGCTCTTCCCCTCCAGGAATATTTTATGGTGAGCCCATCCAGTTGTTTTGGTTTAGGTATTGCTCGGTGATGATGAATTGGGTTGATGTTTCAATTGATTTAATGTGTTTTTTAATTCTTTATTAGCTGTCCAGAATAATGTGTCAATATACATTCATCTAGTCATATACATTCAAATAATAAACGCATACATACCTACAAGAATTCAACAATTCAACCTTGAGTTATACATATGGTCCACTATTGTTACTTAAGTGAAAGCCAACTGAAACCAAATCTAGGACTCATGCTGAGTCCGCCCACTACCTATTTGAGCATACTCTGGTGTACCACTAAGCCCAAGTACAGTTCTGGGCCCAGAAAATGTTTCATGTTCCTGCTGTAAGCCATGGTTTCCAACTCAGAACAGCTGAGTTCATCAAGTAGGTCAACCCAAAACCAAAACCAGATGCATTTTGACTTAACATGTTATAGGACCTAGCACAAATGTATCATCTATCATCAAGGACCCTGAGCTATATTCAACTAAGAACAGCTGGGCTATTTTGAATGACCAGGAACCTGGTGATGACATGTTCTTGCTGTATTCAGGAAAAGCTATCACCAAGCAGTTGATGGATGACATGGGCTACAGCCTTCCATGACAGCATTTTGGCATGGTTGGAGGGTAGCTGGTTCCTACAGATAGGCGAAGTGACGCTGCCTCTATTAATAAAAGTGAGAGATTGCAAATTCATCCCCAGCCTGTGCTTAATAAGGTTACCGTCCAAACCAAGGGACTCAAGTTGAGTGTTGATATGTAACAAAGACAAGCATCTGTAGAATCTGGATTCTGAACCAAGAAGAAATAATAGCTTTGCTAGCTAGCAGAATAGATTTTACAGAGGCTTTGCAAACTGGAAAATTCAGATTTTGGCATCTACAGATAGGAGTGTTTTGGGGGGGAGGAATCATCGGGACTGCCCTCACCACAGCCAGTGTGGTCTTTGGCAAATTAGGTCATGGATATCCAGAAGAAATACAACACATCAGGAAAGAACCAACATGCAATGTTTTGGCTAAAGACTACATTTCAACAGGGTTAATCTGTTGGCGCTGTTTTTTCATGGAGGATGGGGTATACTAAAAACAAATGGGAGTGCATCTCTATTCATGCTACATGTCTCATCACGTTATTTGCAAGCCAAGCAGCTGCATTCGTATACTGCCAAAAGGAGACTTTTGAATGATTGATTGATATGCCATCAAGTTGTTCTCCTAGCAAGCACGGAGATAGATTTTCTCCTTGAGGATCTGTCTCTAACCTGATCTTTCAGTTCTTCCAATGGTATACCCATCACACTGTAACTGAATCTATCCATCTACCTGATCACCCTCTTCTTCTCTTTCTTCCTCCTTTCCCAGCAATTGAGCCTTCTCCAGAGACCTGGGTGTTCCAGATATTACATGGAGAAGGTAATACCTGGGTGTTCCAGGTATTACATGTCTAAACTAGGATAATTTGAGTCTGGTCTTTTCTGCCTTGAGTGGATTCATTTCTTCAATGATTGATTGGTTTGTTTTCTTAACTATCCATGAAGTTCTCAGGAGTCTGGTAGCACAGACCTACAGGTCTGTTAAAAGTCATAAGCTTTTGTGAGCTATTGAGTAAGTTTCAGGCGATCTCAGACTATCTCAAGAAACATAATGGATTTTTAACACTTTACAGTTGTTCATTGAGAACATACTTGTGGTCTGTCTCACCTGCATCTGCCTAACCAACATGTCTTCACCGCCTTTTGCCCATTCACACATCCCTCATACTAATTTAAGCTTAGCCACTTCAAGCTTAGCCACAATCAAGTTTAGCCACTTGATTGCATCCAATGAAGTAAGTCGTAGCTCATCCCAGGGGGATCCAGAATTGTCCATCTATTGCTTTTAGCCCATCCATCCATCCTTGCATCTCTGGGCCTGTAGTCTGGTGCCAAGAAAAACAAGATAAGGCACCAAGGACCCGTCAGACCCGATCTGATCCAGCTGCTTCTTTGAACCAGAAGATGGAGAAGGAGGAGAATGGGATCTGGATTTCATCGCAGCCTGTAGCATTGGGCCCTGTCCATCAAACCACTCCCCAGTTAAACAAATGAGGTTGGGAGAAACATCAATGTCACTGAAGCCAGTTGTTCCCAGGGCCACGCAGAGAGGAGACTTCATCCCAGCTACGGTATTCTGAAAAATTAGAGAGATGGAGACATTTCATTCAAAGCAGGACAGTGAATTATTTAAATGGAATCTTGTGAGGTCATGGAGTTCAGGGTTTCCTGGCCTGCTGTGTTTTCTGCGCTTTTGACCACAAAAGACATGAGGGCAGCAGGGGTGGGAAATCCATCGGAATAACAGCCATGCCTTTTTTTTCAAGTCATGGAATGTTGAAAAGCTGTCCTTTTGAAGTTGTCCTTGAGAAGTCTGCTTTAGAGAAGTCTCCCATAGACAGCCAGAGGATGAGGTTCATGCTGAAGAGGCCATAGGATGATGGTGGGTCAGAAATATAGATACGATGACCATATTTTCTTTGGAAAAATAAAAGGCAAACCTGAAAAAGGGCAGATATGAATGAGATTCATAAGGATAAAAATTTTGAATTGTTATGACTGCCTTTACAAAAGAAAATTCAAGAGCAAAATCAAGAAAAAAGAAAAGGTTGACTCAGCCTTCCATCCTCTCGTGGTAGGTAAATTGAGGACCCAAGATTGTTGGGGGCAATAAGCTGACTTTGTAAAAATGCTGCTTAGTAATAAGCAGGCATATACAATGGAAGGAAGGCTATTGCTGAGCGCATTGGGTTGTGCTCCAAAAATTGTAAGCCGCCCTGAGTCTTCGGAGAAGGGCGGCATATAAATGTAATTAAAAAAAAAAAAGAACGAAAAATTTACAAAAATGCATATCCTAACAGTTAGTTAATTTAGTTTATTGATTAGCCCATAGGCCATTTCAAAACACAGAGTTCCAAACACAAATTATTAATAAAACCCTAGAAAAACAATTTAAAATGAAATTGGAATAAAATACAACAATTTAATATATAAATAAGTAAAATAAGATAAAATTATATTTCTATATAACCCCTACAATCTACCGCATCAGTCCTACATATGCATATACTAATAAAAAAATCTAAAATCAAACAGTACAGGTAGTTTGTTTAACGTCCACTCATTCAGTGACCATTTGAAGCTAAAATGATGATGGATGGAGGGTGGACACAAATGACATAACAGGTCTCTGTAGTTGTGGCCATTGCTGTATCATGTGATTGCGATTCAGGGCCTGGCCACCAGCTCATAACAATGCAGCATTCTGCAGTCATGTGATTACTATTTACAATCTTTTTTTAATATATGTTTTATTAATACATTTTATATCACATAAAAATTCCATATCTATCTGAACAGTGTGTTGTCTGGACACAATTAGTGTAAGCACTGGACTTTTTCCCAACCGAAAAGAATGAACTTCTGAAAGCTAGATATTTCAAAAGGAATCCTTTATTGAAAGGGATTGAATCCCAGCACTAGTCAAAGCAGAGTCTAAGACGTTTCCAGGCATACAGTGATAGATAAAGGGAGTTAGAACCCCGCCCCTTATTCTGATGTGGATTTCGTCAAACAAAGAACCAACATGTTAATTCCCCCCTCCCCTTCTCTGGGAACATGCCTTAGGAGAGTTCCCAGCGGTATCTTCCGGAGCTGGAATTTTTATGGTCCCTTCTCATCTTGTTATCTCTTCAAGAGGTGACAAGTTTCTAGCCATCTGGCTCCAGTCCTCCAGTTGTATATCATGTGCGAGTTATACAGAATCAATATAAGATTTAATATATTCAGGTTACATCAGAAAGGATTACTTGTACCAACTTTTACCCCTTCTTCTCCCATTGAAGAATGGCAGATACACGGATCTGACATCTAGTTTTAAGTAGAAATGCAGTATTAACCAACATTTATCACAATAATAAGCATAATAAATGTATCAGTAATAATCGCAAAATAGTAAAACAATTAGTTTATCCATCTTACAAAATTTTCAGTGCAAAAGTTTTTAATGTCTTTTGGATCTTTTTAGATTCTAATCTCTGATTCTATTAGTTAACCACTGGTAAAACAAGTCCATGTCAAGAAATACAACCTTTACAATCTTTACTGTATACAATCTTCACTGTAGTCAATGAGGAAATCAACAGGAGGTCATAAATGGTGATCGCATGACCATGGGACACTGTGTCAGGCTCAAGACCAGAGACATGACAATGAGATTCAATCAAGCACAATCCTTTATTACCTAATGGCAGGATCTTGCCAAACTAAAGCTATAACTTTCTAATCTACTGGATTTATCCTGAGAAATTATAGGGTATGGTGATTCTGAATCTCCTTCCCCATGCTCAGGGAAGGGAAGGAAAGGAAATTTCCAATGCTCCCTGCGAGCTTCCCACAAGAAATCTCAATGAGAAAGCCAGCAGGAAGTAGAAAGTCACCCCTGCTGCCACTGCTTTTTTGCTTATTCATTCTGTTCTTTTTTCCTTTGGTCGTTCTGTTTCTCTGTTTAAGTAAGGAACTATCTCTGAAATGATGAGCCAACGGGTTGTCTAGTGGCGACTGTAATTATAAGGGACATCTGCCCTAGGTGAGAATTATCCTTTTTGTACGTGCAAATTGCCTTCTGGAGGAAACTATTCCCCTGTGTTTCTAAGAAGCAAATATCCACTTAATCCTGCCATTCCATTAGCTTTATGCACCAGGGTTAGGGTGAGTGGGACAGAATGTGTGCCTGTCAAATAATTTCCCTATTTAGCACTATTGATCCAAAACATACAGAAAATCCCTTTTGGTTTTTCCTCCAAAATGGAACTGCTCTAAAAAAGAACAATGGCCATGACGATAGGAAAAACAAGAGAGTTAAAGGTGGAAGAGAGTGACCTTCAGCCCACTAAAAAAATGCCATGAGTATCACGGTGATGGTGTCATCGTAGGAGGAAAGTTGCAGGTCATGGAAGCTTCTGCCTTCTATAAAAAATCGTTGGTTGGAAAGATGTTACTGGATTCCTGATTTAAGTGTGATGATGAGGAACTGTCTAATAAATTATCACCTGAAAATATCAAGGGTTAGCTAAAGAACTTTGTGCAAGATGCCATTTCAGTCTTGACCTTCCTATTCTTTGTCCAGCACGAATTCCTTCCCTCCCACTGACGTTGCTCTTGGCTTTCCGCTTTTTCCAGTTCAGCTCCCATGTTGGCATCTTCCTAATCTTTGGTTGCAATTACATTCCCAGCAGACTTTGCAGAAATCAGGCTATCACTCATGCTGGCTGGGGAATTCTGGGAGTTGAAATCCACACATCTCAAAGCTGCCAGGGCTGATGTCCAGAGAGAGGTAGCCAACCTTGGCTCTGTATCTCAGCCAATACCAATCCATCATAGACAACACTGCTTTCCAAATTAAGCGGGGAAGGTCAACCATGCAGAAAATATGTACAGTTAACAAGCATGACATAATCCCGAAGTTGATGGTCATTGTTTCAGTTTCTAGCAAACATCTGGATTTTGGATATTAAAGATAGTCCTGGGAAAGCCATCTTGCTGCTGGCATGGATGTGTTGAAATTCAGCTTTCTCCAAATGGCATCCCACCACTCTGTCATGCTGGCTTGAGGGTTTGTGTCCAGGAGATGTTTAATATGCCAAGAGGGGACAGACTAATTGAAAACCCAAACTTTTAAGGATAAAGTTTGCATTGAAATTAACCTGGGAGTAGGCCTTGGCCGGATTCATATGTTGAACTAAGCCAAGATATATTTTAGATAAGGTTGGTTAAACAAATCTCAATGGCTGAGTTCATGCATCATTCTAAGCCAATCTTTTTCAGCTTTGGCAACTTTAAGATGGATGGAGAATTTTGCCTGTTGCAAGTCCTCTGATCTTAAAGTTGCCAAGGTTGAAAAATACTGTCCTGAGCAATCAAAAGTGGTTTAGAATCCACAGGGATAGAATCTGAGCATCAGGCTAAGGCCCTGAGCATTTTTAAACCATTATTTATATTTTAACATGTGTGCAGTGGCATCCGAAGAGGGTGTTAAAATCAGCAAATTGGCAGACACAGTGCTGTAATGCCATCTCTGCCCTCTTGAATTGTGGGCGTGGCTGAATATATAATCCTGACCAATTGTAACATATTCAATTGCTTGTTCAAGCAAGCTATAGATTAGTGCAATGCATAAACCAGGCTGATACATTTTTCTTATAGATTTGATGCTTTTCATGGCATCTGCAATTGCTTAGCTAAAACTCTCTGAGCCCATTTGTGCTAAAAAAAAGTGGGGCTAAGAGTCTCTCAGAGTGTCTTACCAAAATCAGCTGAATACAGGTAGTCTTGACTTTCAACCATTCCATTAGTGATCATGTGAAGTTATAATGGCATTGAAAAAATGACTTACAACCAAAATTTGGGTGCCTCGTAACTGACCTGTGTTTATGGGGGTTGAAATGTCCTGGGGTCACATAATCACCATTTGCAACCTTCTCAGCCAGCTACTGAGAAAGTAGGAAGCCGAATTCACTTCATCACTGCATGATTCACTTAACAACTGCAGAGATTCACTTAAGAACCAGGGCAAAAAGAATCATAAAATCAAGCATGACTTGCTTAATAATGAAAATTCTGGCCCTAATTGTAGTACAAGGCAAGGACTACCTGCATGAATCCCAGTTTCAGGGGTGGGGCTGCTGGGGGGTTCGCAGGGGTTCGGGAGAGCCCCTAGCTAAGATTCTGCACAGTTCGGGGAACCCCCAAATCCCACTCCTGGCTGGCCCTGCCCACCCTGCCCCTCTCCTCCCAGGAGTCCCAACGTGTCCCGTTTTGGATGCAAGTAAGTGCAGGATGCACACGGAGGCTCAGGGAGGGTGAAAAACAGGCCTCTCGGAAGTTCAGGAAGGTCAGAAATGGGCCCATTTCCGGCTTCCAGAGAGCCACCCGAGCCCGGGGAGGCCATTTTTACCCTCCTGGGGTGAAAGCCTCCGGAATCCAGGGAGGGCAAACCACCTCCCACCGTGGTGCAGGAGGCTGACTAGGCCATGCCCACCATGACCACGCCCACCCAGCAACTGGGCAGAGAACCCGTTGCTAAAAATTTTGAAGCCCACCCCTGTCCAGTTTCCAAGCTTACAGTTGAAAAGATACAACACACAAGGAATAAGGGAAGGGGCGAGGAAATTAATTTGTCAGCGTATAGTTCCCACATTGGTCAGTTAGGACAAGGAGGGAAGGAAGCCTGAAGAAATAGGAAAAGGTTTTTCATCATAGACGATGTCGTAAGAACAAATTAAACCTGTGAATTGTCTTCTCCATCTTATCCATAGTGAATTCCCTGGTGTTCCTAAATAAGGTTTTTCTGCGTAATTGCCCTGCCTTGTGCACCAAATTTGATAGGCAATCAGATTCCTTGCTGCCTTTAACAGTGAGAGAGTTTCTAAATATACTTGCCTTTATTGGAACAGTTGGAATACATTCAGAGATGTTTCTGCCTTGAAAACAGCTCATGTTGAACTGTCCAGTACTGTCAAACATCAGCCTATCAGTTCAGGAAATACTTTGTGGCATTTTGTATTATGTCATAAACTAAATGTCTATGATGATTCTCACTCATCCAAGTCATGGTTGCCTCAAAGGTGCCTTTTCAAAAGGCAACTGGAGTTTCTTGTTTTTTTTTCCTTGAAGACATTTCACTTCTCATCCAAGAAGCTTCTTCAGTTCTATCTGTATACTGAGTTAGAGTTAGGCTTCCATTCTTCCATTCCCCAGCATCCAGTCAGAAATGAAGGAAAAAACAAAGAAAGTCCAGTTGCCTTTTGAAAAACCACCTTTGGCACATGTCATAAACTGTTTTATGGCAATGTTTATGTCATAATATTGCTTTATGAAATTTGCCAAATTTCAATTTTGCAGTCATGGGTCCTAGATTTTGGATGCTTCTGAGTTAGCCCATTTGAGATGTTTTGGTTCAAAATATCTTATTTGCCCTCTGATGCACCGTTTTGCCCAGTTAAATGTTATGGGAACAAGAGTTTTAGTAGTATATAGATTCTGATCTTTTCACCCTTTGGGTACAGGGGATCAGGAGGAGGTCTGGCCCAGTCCACCTGGAATCACCTGCTGGCAGCTTTCCTTTACACAGCCGATTAAAATCAATTGAGCAAACTAGTGGATTGCTCTCTTTTTAAACCTCCCATCCCAGCCTGCTGCCTCCTTCACCTCCTCTTCAGGCGAAAAAATCTTGCAAAATTGCTCATTCCCATCTAGACCATTGGCCTCTGCATATTTTCAATTTTACATGACGGGCGTGCTCATTAAAATCCCCGAAATCCAAATATTTTGGCGAGCTTAAACAGTTTGATTTAGAAGTTACTGGAGTAAGAATTCTCTGCAGCTTGAGAGATTTTTAAGTAGGGAGTATCCTTATCTGCACAGAAGTTGCTCTTTGTGAACATTTTGAAAACAATCCATGATATTTAAAAAAAAAAGGTTAGAAACTTCATTTTTGCTATTTCCAAGGACAAAAGAGTTGGTGGTGCCCCATACCCTTGCCCACTGATCCTTCTGCATTACCTTTACCACGACTGGAGAGACCCGTGTTTGGGGTTCCTTTGGTCATAGAATTCATGGGACACGTTTAGATGGTCACAATCTGAAGATAGCATCGAAGGAGACCCTTATTTTTATTGTATTTATTTATAGGTACATCTGCCTCAATCACAGAATGGCTGTGGGGGTTTGGAGAATAGGATTACAGTGAAACAGGAAGGAAGGAAGGAAGGAAGGAAGGAAGGAAGGAAGGAAGGAAGGAAGGAAGGAAGGAAGGAAGGAAGGAAGGAAGGAAGGAAATACACCCTATGTATTGGAGAAGGGTAACCAAACATGTTTCCATACATGCACTGCCTTTAACTTCCAGAGGGAAGGAATAAGTATAATCAATCAACCAACGAATAAAGAGAAAATACCATTGTGCTGCATTGCTAGGTACACTACTATTGAAATGGGCAGTCTGCAGTTTCCTCCTTTCCTTTCCCCTGCCCTACCCTACTCTCTCTCCTCCTTCTTTATTTCTTATTTATATCTATATTTATACACATGACACAGTCTCCTTCCATTTGTCCTCACAATAACATCTCAATGAGGAAGTTTGGGATGAGAGAGATAGGAAATTGCCCAGCAAGCCCAGGAAGCTTCTATGGCAATCTGATGCAATGACTTCACCCATCACGTTTTTTTTAATTACATTTATATGCCGCCCTTCTCCGAAGACTCAGGGCGGCTTACAATTTTTGGAGCACAACCCAATGCGCTCAGCAATAGCCTTCCTTCCATTGTATATGCCTGCTTATTACTAAGCAGCATTTTTACAAAGTCAGCTTATTGCCCCCAACAATCTTGGGTCCTCAATTTACCTACCCCGAGAGGATGGAAGGCTGAGTCAACCTTGAGCCTGGTGGGATTCGAGCCTGCACTAATTGCAAGCAGCTGGAATTAAGTGCTAGGCATTTAACAGCCTGCACCACCAAGACTCTTTTTTAGGTGCTCTTGAGGGTCTTCTAGAAGCCCTTGGTCACAGATACTATTCAGCTGAGAGAATTATTTTCTTCTGGAATCTTGGCTTTTCAACCATGCAGTGTATGAAACGGGCCTGGGACAGCCACTGTGTGGTGTGAGTGTGTGGATGTGGGAGTATGAGTGTCAAAAAAAAAACCCCAATCAAGATGTAGTCCAAATAAACAGAGTTTCTCCATTTCTGAATGTAAAGTACACTATCAATTTAATTTTGATGTTCATCCAGTGATGTCCATGTGTAGAACTTTTTTTAGATTGTTGGAAGGCAGTGTTTGCTGTAAACATTGGCTTTTCCTGGCTGAACTCTGCTCGTTTGCCTCCTGATTTGTTTTGTAGATTGAGGGAAAGCTTTCTCATTATTCCAGATGTTATTTTATATTCAACTTCTATATTCCAGTCTCCTATAATTAGTATGATGGCTCTTGTTCAAATCTGTCTCTCCAATATGTTGCAACAGGTCTCCGCAGAATAGTTCATCTTTCACTTTCTTTGAATCTATGTAGACTTGAATTGTTCTATTCTTGATTGGCTTTCCTTGGATTAGAATTAAGATCATTCCATGGTTTTGGAATTTTGAATCCAAGCATTTACTTGTGTTAATAACGAAGGCTTCCCCATTTCTTTTATAATTTTTTTTTATTTATTTATTTATTTATTTATTTATTTATTTATTTATTAATGTTGATAATGGGACTTATATGCTTGCCCCCCTCTCCGAGGACTTCGGGGCAACACAATAAGACAGCAACAATAAATACTTAAAAGAACAAACAAAGTCCCAATTACAATTTCCAAATACAAAACTTAAAATTAGCCAAAAACTAAAACCACCCCTCCAAAAGTGCAGCAGTTGGTCAAATAGCCAGGTCTTCAGGTCATGGCATGGGGAAGGAAGGTGTGGAGGTCAGGGGCCAGGCGGAGCCCAGGAAAGTTGATTCCAGAGGTGAAGTTGCTGACAGTAAACGCGTCCTCGAGGGACCACCAGCGAACATTGCCTTGCTTGACAGCGGAGACCCAAGGAAGTCCTGTCTATGACTTTGCACAAGGAGCGGTGGTAGCCGATGTGTGCGGCAGCAGTCTGCCATAAAAACCTCTGAAGTGATCCATTCCTTCCTCTTTCAGTTTGCTGAAGTCAGCTTATTGCCCCCAACAATCTTGGGTCCTCAATTTACCTACCCCGAGAGGATGCAAGGCTGAGTCAACCTTGAGCCTGGTGGGATTCGAGCCTGCACTAATTTCAGGCAGCTGGAACTTAAGTGCTAGGTGTTTAACAGCCTGCACCACCAAGGCTCTTCTTATCCAAAAGCCCCTTCAGTTCTGAACTGGAGAATTGAACTGAAGAAGTTTCTTGGCTAAGAAGCATAACACCTTCAAGGAAAAACAAAATCCAGTTAACTTTTGAAAAAGCATCTTTGGGACTTCTTAGCTTTTCTCTTTTACAAGAATGTCTTTCTTCCTAAATAGGGATATGAATCACCAATACTAAGCATTCTCATCATGGTAAACATTTAATCATCTAATCAACAAAATACATGTCCCAATGTTAATCTTTAGAAGGAGACAGTTTTGAAGTTCCAATGTCCCCTTTCCCAAGGTGATCTAAGGCACTTTTCAGTCGACCCATATTTATGACCATTTGCAGTGCCCCATTTCACATGACTGCGATTGACACCAGTGTTGCTGGAAACCAGTTTTTAATTCTCTTTTTCCAGCAAAACCAGCCCCTCACAAACTATGGGTTTGCTTAACTAGTATGGAATTTGTTTAACAACCACCATGAAAAAGATTGAAAAATTGGGTCCAGTCATGTGTGACCCTTTTTATAACTGACAGCCTCAATAACAGTCATAACTCAAGGACTAGCTGT
Organism: Naja naja; assembly: GCA_009733165.1. Taxonomy (NCBI): domain Eukaryota; kingdom Metazoa; phylum Chordata; class Lepidosauria; order Squamata; family Elapidae; genus Naja; species Naja naja. The sequence continues at coordinate 7,197,456 of CM019160.1, read as the reverse complement.
ATGATAAAAAGAAAGTCAATCAGGCTGCTGTGATAGTGTAATGAAGTTCTATTCTTTTTTTTATTGTGTGTCACACATAATGATAAGAACAAAGATAGCATTTGAACCTAACCTCCCTCAGATCCTCAACTGCAGATGTACCACACTGGTTATTTTTCTCACTCGAGCCAAACTGAGTCCTATTTCCATTTCATGCTGTTTTCATATCTAAAATCAATTGCTTTAAGGTCATCTGCAGCACAACACGTATAAAAGTTACACTTAATGGAAAGTTGGATAAGATTTTCCTCATCAGTTTGAATTCCAATTACTTGTAGCTGAGTTATTATTTTGAACATTGAGCCAATTTTCTGATTTGAATGGCTGGCTTATTGTTGATTTTTAAATGGTTTTCTATAACTGTCAGCCTGATTTGTGAGATAGTTTTACTGTTGTTTTTAAAGTGAAAAAAATTGCAACGTTGCATGGTTTGCTTTATACAAGCCACTGGGGGAGGCAATTTTGAAAAGTCGGAGGAAAATATTGAAAATAAACCAAGCAGTGCTTTGGGGGTTCATCTGAATGTTCTTCTAATCTAGTAACTGGACAGTTGCTGACCATCTCAACAGCCACAAAAATGTAAGAAAAAAAATAGGCTGCCCTTGAGTTGAATTCAAATCTTAGTGAGTCCATGGACATGAACATGTAGTGGTGTTGGCAGCAGGACAAAAATGGCTGAGGTTTGATGTCTGAGATGTTTTTTCAAGGCCCTATTTTAGCTCACATCTCTGGAATATCCTAGTACTTTCATAATAAAGTACTAACTAGAACTCAACTATGTTTACTTCTAAAGTCAAACCAGACTCTAGCAATTTCACCTCACAAGAATACAGGTGGACCTCAAGATACAACCATAATGTAACCTGCCCATTATGATCGTATGTTATGAAAGCATTTTTATGACTTTTTCATGGTGTTAAGTGAACACTGTGGTCTTTAAGTAAATCAGTGGGTCGCTATGGACACAGTTTTGCCCAAAATCAGATAAGGCAGCCAAGTTGCCAAGTGCCCGAAGTTTAGTCACTGCAGAAAGGGGACCTGACAATCAAAATTTTGAATCCAGATTGTAAGTTCCCTTTCATTGAGGGTCGGTCTTAACTTTGAATGGTCACTAAGCAAACAGTTGTAACTTGAGAATTATCTGTAGCATCAGCTTGCAAATAGTCTCTCTTGTTTAGCAGTGATGAAACATGTCACCCAAATGTAGGTTATTTCTACTTTAGATTAGTTGTGTGTGGGTTTGTTTGCTTTTCTTAACTACCAGAGTTTAAACTAAGGAGAAATTTTCTGACGGTGAGAACAATCAACGAATGGAATAGCTTTCCTTCAGAAGGTGTGGGAGCTTCATCACTGGAAGCTTTCAAGAAGAGACTGGACTGCCATTTGTCAGAAATGGTGTAGGGTCTCCTGCTTGGGTGGGGGGTTTGACTAGATGATCTACAAGGTCCCTTCTAACTCTGTGAATCTGTAAATTACCATAAAATATGGTTTTAATCTCTGGTTTCTAATCCATAAAGTAGTTGCATCCTGCATACAGGCAACACATATGGCCAGGAGATGGCAAAATCTTCTGATTTCAGGTTCCATCTTCTCCTCTAGTAACTTGATCACAGCACATTTTATAATCCACGAAATCTTGTCAGATCTCACATGGATTCTCACATGAAATCTTAGTGAGATTTCTCCAGGAGATTTATAAGTTGTTAAAGAGCTTTGCAAGGGAAGTATGGAAGTGCCTCTTAAGGATCTGAGGCCTTCAGATTTCTCATGCAGCAAAAAATCAGTCCAAAGAGCAGCACTGTTTTTTCTCAGATTTGTATGATTTATCCAGGAAAAAGTCAAAGGAACAGAAGAAGAATTGTGACCTCTATTTTACTTTCACACACACACACACACACACACACAAATCCATTCTTGAATTCTCCTCCTCCTCCTCCTCCTCCTTCCTCTTCCTCTTCCTCTTCTTCTTCTCTTTCTTCTTCTGCTGCTTCTCCTCCTCTGTGGGATGCCTGCTTCTTTGGAAAAAATGGGATAGTCTGTATCTGTAGGTCACTGAGAACCAACTCTCAGAGGTACAGTATATGCCATGATGCTGATCCATTCAATAAAACATTGCCATGTCATAGTGGATGGTTTGAACAGAATTGGTCCTTTTCCATCTACTTGTGAACAATAACTAACATTTCGCAGGGTACTGGCATGACACACTTACAATACCCCTGTTCTATAATTAATACTGTTGTGTAATTAATACTAAAGAGCTAGTTTGGTGTAGTGGAAAAGGCATCAGGCCAGAAACCAGGAAGCCCTAATTTCTAATCTTGCCTTAGGGCACAAAGCCAGCTGAGTGATCTTGGACCAGTCACTTTCTCTCTCTGAGTCCCAAGAAGCAGATAATGTCAAATCATTTCTGAAATCTTGCCAGGAAAACTATGGAGACATACCCCGCAGTCTTCAAGAATTGGACGTGATTGAACAGAGGATAATAATAAAAAAACAATTAATGCTATAGTAATACTACATGTTCCAACCATCCTTTAGTTCAGCACACCTCACATACATCACATCACTGGAAATCCTCAGGTCTGAACAGATCCAGATGCAAAGCATAGATTTCCCACACTGCTTGGCCTTGTGGTTTGGCCCTTGTCAAAAGGTAGACCTTGCCTATTGTTTGATTTAAAATTAAAATTCCATTCCACCCCCTCTCCTTTTTTTGAGTCTATCCAAGTCAACGAGTTTTTTTTGTGTACTTGATGCCTTCGGCGTTTCCCAGATTTTGGCTTGAGATGAAGTGTGGTAAGGGCAGGCTTTCCAAAGTCAAAACTACAAAGAAAAAGATGAATTGTATGGAATGATCTCACCTGCACCAAGAACCAAAAGCTGTAGAAAGCAGCAAATTCTTCTCTCCTTGAAAAATGACTCCAGGACATCAACGGGAGGATGGTAAAAAAAAAAAAATCAAGGTGGTGACTAAGATCTTATGGATTGCATTTGTCCCCTCACCTACAGACCCCCATTATTAACCAGATTGTATAACCATCAACTTCAACACCAATCACCCAATGACTCCAGGGTTGAGTGGGGACTAGAATCTGGGTCTCACCAAGAAGTCCTGATGAAAGATGGGTAGTTGACAGAGGTACCCTGTAATTCATAAAAGACTTTGGAGGTGTCTTTGGGGAAAATCTGGAAGAGCCATTAAGAGGAGAAGGAAGGAAGAAACCATTGAAAGAGTCGGAGAGGCAATTACAGGCGGTCTTGGCTTATGACCACACTTGGGGGTCAGAATTTCCTTTGCTAACTTAAAGAAGTTGCACTTGATTTTATAATCTTTTTTGCCATGGTTGTTAAGCAAATAACTGCAGCTGTTAAGTGAATCATATGGTTGTTAAGCAAATCCAACTTCCCCCATTGACTTCGCTTGTCAGAAGATCGCTGGGAAGATCCCAAAAAGTAATCACATGACCGCAGGACACTGCATCCATCATAAATTAATGCCAGAGCCAAGCAACCAAATTCTGATCGGTGGGGAAGTTGCAACAGTCGTTAAGTGTGAGGACCGGTGATGAGCAATGTGAATTGTTATAAGTTGAGAACTAACTTTAGACAATCCAAAGATCGAATCAGGCATGATAAAGAAACTCATTATAATGCTATCTTGATACTGTTCAATATTAGATGGAACAAGAGAAAACTGGACAAGCTTTCATGATTACAGTATGTTAATCTTGGATAACAATAATAAAATACTAGTATTTGAAACTTTGCAGTGTCTGTTTCTTGACCTGAGCCACCTGGTCCAGGAATAATTTCAGGAATTTGGCTCTTTATCTCTTATCCAACATTTGGGAGTTGGAAAATGCAACTATTATTGGGAAAATAAACTGTGACCTTTGGGGATGTGGAACAGCCACACTGTTGGAAGCTCACTGAAGACATCTGAGGGCACCAGGTTGGGAGTGGCTAGTATATATTTTACTCATTTGAATTCAACTTATGCATTGAATTTATAATTGATGGTTCTTCCAAAAACTTAAAGCTGGATTCAGAGCATTTCTTCTAGAGACACTCATTGGCCCCAAGTCACCAGTAACTTTCCATGATTGAAGGTGGAATTCAGGAGTATCCATGGATGGTGTCTTTGGCTGCTCATGGAAAGCCCTGCCCTTTTTTATGTGTCTAATAACATATGTTAGGGCTTTGGTCACCCACTCATGGGTACCATCTTGGTTTTTTAACTCTTGTTCCTGAGTGGGTTGAACCTGGGTCTCTTCTTTCCCCATAATTAAGATTACAAAAATAAACCAGATATGACTAAATCAGATGTCACTTCCCCAGGCCAAAAAGCCTGCAGTTTTCTTGAGTAAAGAAAGAAGTAACAAGAAAGGACGGGAAGGCCAATCTGTATGAAATTCCATGGGTTGGAGCCATAAATATTTACTGGAATTAATAAGACCAGATTGACCTTCGCAGGAAAGAAGAGTGTTTTTGGCTTTGTTTCTAAAACGTTTTTCTAAGTAAACAGATTGTACTCAAAAGAATGCAATTTAGAAATCTAATTTCAAATGGGAAGTCTTTCAGTTCAAGATATTTATACAGGCTTGTTTTCATGCAGAGTGTCTTAAGAAGTGTCATAAGTACAGAATGGCTGGCTTCACCCTTTGCCCTGAATGATGATTTGATGAAAAAGCCATAACTGAATGCATTCAGACAACACTCTGTTTTCAGGCATAGGGTTACAAGATTAGCAGGAACCCATGGGATGTTGTTCATTTATTAGATGCATGGTTAGTATAGGTTTTATATCTTAATTGTTTGGGAGAGGGGTTTATTTTATTTGGCATTTAATCTCCCCCAATGCATTCTTTACAACTATAATTCGTTTAAATTTGTTGACACTAATAGTTTTAGATACTGTTACTTTGTTGTAACCTTAGATGTTATCATAATATAATTTTATTTTTTTCATTATAATGTAATAGAGGCTATATCCTGGACCTCACATATAGATGGTAGATTATTTTATAAATGTATTTTAATTCTGTCTTAAGTTTTATTTTGTTTATTATCTATACTGGTCTATGACAGCAATTACACTGAATTGGAATATATGACATTTTATTAATGGTTAGCCACCCAAAGACCAAACATAAATCATAAGCCTGATTTACAAACCAGAATGGTAGGGTTTATAGATACGTCATGAACCGAACCCAAACCAAATAACATTACAGGTAGCCCTCAACTTATGACCACAATTTAGCCCAGAATTTCCATGACTAAGTAAGACAGTTGTTAAGTGAATCACTGCAGTTAATTTTTAGCAACATGGTTACTAAGTGAATCTGGCTTCTCCATTGACTTTATTTGTCAGAAGGTCACAAAAGGGGATCACATGACCGAGGGACACTACAACCGTCATAAATACATGCCAGTTGCTTGGATATTCAACTTTTGATCACATGACTGTGGGGATGCTGCAATAGTTATGTGAAAAATGGACATAAATCACTTTTTTCAGTTGTGAGCTTCAAACACTCACTAAACAAAATGGTTGTAAGTTGAGGACTACCTATATAGCGTGGTGTGGTCATTTATTCAGCCAGAAGGTTAATATGGAAGTGCTATTGAATTATTCTGCAGAAAGTGTGAAATTTACCGGGGAAGCGTTTGATACAACTCATCCTGCACTTCAGAGACACACCCATGACAACATTTCACAGATCCAAATATATTGTCACAGCAGGATCAGTGAGCAAAAGACATCGAATATGCTTAGAATCCCATTCCAATGATGAAGCTGAACACGTGAAGATCTGAAATGGAATTTCTTCTTCCCTCTTTTTTTATCACTTTGTGGGGGGCGAGGGTGAAATGGAACTGACATGTTTAAGCTTAAGCTTAAATAGAGAGTCCCAAGGTAGCTTTTCCAAGGGTAACTGGACTTTCTTGGGTTTTTCCCTTGAAAACATTTCGCTTCTCATCCAAGAAGAGCCTTGGTGGCTCAGGCTGTTAATTGCCTGCACTTAAGTTCCAGCTGCCTGCAATTAGTGCAGGCTCGAATCCCACCAGGCTCAAGGTTGACTCAGCCTTCCATCCTCTCGGGGTAGGTAAATTGAGGACCCAAGATTGTTGGGGGCAATTAGCTGACTTTGTAAAAATGCCGCTTAGTAATAAGCAGGCATATACAATGGAATGAAGGCTATTGCTGAGCGCATTGGGTTGTATCCCAAAAATTGTAAGCCGCCCTGAGTCTCCAGAGAAGGGCGGCATATAAATGTAATTTAAAAAAGAAAAAAGAAGCTCCTTCAGTTCTAACTGACAGGTAAAAGAAGGACTTATATTCTTTGCAGTTATTGGGGTGTTAGAACTCCGAAGGTCCAGATGACTGCAAAGAATATAAATCCTTTCATCCCATCAGTCATTTGAAACTGAAGGAGCTTCTAGAATGAGAAGTGAAACATTTTCAAGGAAAACAAAAACCCAAGAAAGTCCAGTTGTCTTTTGAGAAGCAACTTTGGGACAACCATGACCTGGATGATTGAAAACCTCCATAGACACTTAAATAGAGAGAAACAGAATTCTGCCATTTTCTGCAAAATATCCGGTTTCTAGTCCTGATGACTAAGAGGTGTGTGGGCGATGGTAACTGAAATCCCAGAAACCTGAAATGTGGTTTTGAATCACAATTTCCAGAATGAAAAGGCCTGGATTTCATTTTCCCAGGCCAGTTTTTTCTCAACCTTGGCAACTTCCAGATGGGTGGACTTCAACTCCCAGAATTCCCTAGCCAGCCAATGTCACCAAAGATGAGAAACGCCTCTCTAGGCAGATTCATGACTTGCTCGACCTGATGAGGGGAACAAGCCAGAGGCTGAGGAACACAGCTAGTTTTCCACTTATGACCAGAACTGGGACCAGAATTTCTGTTGCTAAGCAAGGCAGTCTTTAAGGGAGTCGCTTCCATGTTATTACCTGTGTTAGCATAGTTGTTAAGTGAATCACTGCAGTTGTTAAGTGCACCAGCTGGTCGTTAAGCAAATCTGGCTTCCTTCATTGACTGTGCTTGTCAGAAGATGGCTGAGAAGGTCACACCTGGTGATCACATGTCCCTGGAATGCAGCAACCATCAAAAATACATGCCATTTGCCATGTGCCAAATTTTGATTATATGACTGTGGGGATGCTGCAACAGTCATAAGTGTGGGGACTGGTCATAAGTTACTTTTTTTCAATGACATTGCAATGTCAAATGGTCACTAAATGAATGGTTGTAAGTTGCAGATTTCCTATATACTTTGTAAAATAAGATCACTGCTACAAAGTAACTGTGAATCAGTTTGAAACCAGATTCCAACCAGACCCATGTGTTGTGTTCCTATAACAGTGGCTAGTTTTGGGAGCTGATTCAATTTTTAGTTGGTGCTATGGGGGCTGATTGAAACTCAAGTATAGCACTAGCACTAGCAATTAAACTTATATACCGCTTCACAGTGCTTTACAGCCCTCTGTAAGCAGTTTACAGAGTCAGTTTATTGCCCCCAACAATCTGGGTCCTCATTTTACCCACCTCGGAAGGATGGAAGGCTGAGTCAACCTTGAGCCAGTGAGCATCAAACTGCTGGCCATGGGCAGAGTTTGCCTGCAACACTGCATTCTGACTACTGCACCACCAGGACCAAGGAAAGAAGAAGGGGAGAAATAACAACGGCACGTAGGCTTACATACCACTTCACAGTACTTTACAACCCCCTCTAAATGGTTTACAGAGTCAGCCTTTTCGCCCCAACAATCTGAGTCCTCATTTTACCGACCTCGGAAGGTTGGAAGGCTGAGTCCACCTGGAGCCGGTGAGACTCTAACTGCTGACATCCAGCAATCAACAGAAATAGCCTGCAGTACTGCATTCTAACCACTGTGCTGCCATGGCTCTTGTATAGGTAATCCTCAATTTACAACCATTCGTTTAGTGACCATTTGAAATTACAGCAGTACTGAAAAAATATTTTGTGACTTTTTTTTTACACTTATGTCCATTGCAACATCCCCACAGTCATGGGATCAAAATTCAGACACGTAGCAACTGGCTGATATTTATGATAATTGCAGTGTCCTGGAGTCAAAGGTTTTGCAACCTTTTGATAAGCAAAGTCAGATTCATTCAACAACCCTGATACTAATGTAACAATTGCAGTGATTCATTTAACTACTGTGTCAAGAAAGGTTGCAAAATGGAGTGAAACTCAACAACTATCTAGCTTTTGGGTTCATAATTCATCATGTATAACCCAGGAACTGCTGGGATTTGGGGCCTATGCTTAGACGTATATCCACATCAATGAGCCTTGGTGGTGCAGGCTGTTAAATGCCTAGCACTTAAGTTCCAGCTGCCTGCAATTAGTGCAGGCTCGAATCCCACCAGGCTCAAGGTTGACTCAGCCTTCCATCCTCTCGGGGTAGGTAAATTGAGGACCCAAGATTGTTGGGGGCAATTAGCTGACCTTGTAAAAATGCCGCTTAGTAATAAGCAGGCATATACAATGGAATGAAGGCTATTGCTGAGCGCATTGGGTTGTATCCCAAAAATTGTAAGCTGCCCTGAGTCTTCGGAGAAGGGTGGCATATAAATGTAATTTAAAACAAACAAACAAACAAACAAACAACAAACATCATGAAATAGGAGTGTGGTTGAAACGTATCTCTCTTTTTTCCAAATCCTACAGCAGTTTTTTTTTTTAAATTACATTTATATGCCGCCCTTCTCCGGAGACTCAGGGCAGCTTACTTTTGGGATGCAACCCAGTGTGCTCAGCAATCTTCTTCCATTGTATATGCCTGCTTATCACTAAGGGGCATTTTTACAAGGTCAGCTAATTGCCCCCAACAATCTTGGGTCCTCAGAGCAGGATAGTGTTGAGAGCAGGATAGTGATGAAATGGCACTTTTTGTCCTTAGTACTTCAGGTGTGGGTTTTAAGAGCTTCTGAGAGTCTGGACCATAAATTGCACTAGTTTTTAAGATGTAGCAAAATCTTGTTTAAATTCCTCCAGTCAAACTCAAATCCTACATGAAAGGCCCACACAGGATTTTTGACAACTGTGCATGGGTTTGTTGTATCCTTTTTCTGGAAAGTTTCTTTATTTTCCTAGCCTACAAGGAATGGGATTTCCAGGTGAGTAAGCTTCCCATCCAAGCATTCAAACAGGTCCAGTCCTGCTGAATTCCAGGTCTCCTAGATGCTGCTGACAGCTGAGCAACCATCATAGACATTGAATTGGGTGGTCCAATTGACTTTAAGGGAGATGGCATTCGGATAAGACTTCCTACATTGAGACCCTGAGTATTGGTGTAAATGCCGCAACTATTAAGGATTATTGTTGGGGGCAACAGGCTGATTCTGAAAACCGTTTAGAGAGGGCTGTAAAAGCACTGTGAAGCGGTATATAAGTCTAAGTGCTTTGCTAAGAGAGGAGAGTTCTCAAGTTTCTTCTTCACCCAAACTCCGGAAAATTGCCGCGCAGCCACATCCTGACTTCCCGGCGATCCCTGACCGATCCAGCCTGCCAGGCACCCGCTCGCTGGAGCAAGGCGGAAAGGTCCCGGGGCTGTTGACTTGGGAGCGCGTGTTCTGGCACTCAAACGATCTTCTGCGAAGCGGGTCTAGATCGATTCGGCCAGCAAAGCGACCCGGGCGGGCTTCCAAAAGCCAGCAAGGGGGGGGCAAAGGACGGAGGGGGCGGGAAGAGGCGGAAGCCGGAGAGCGTGGGAGGGCTCCAAACCCCCCACCCCACTCCATCCTCCCGTTGCCCACAGGAGGCGGGGAGGCAGAGATCGCGGGGCGTCCGGACTTCTCAGGCAGATCAGAGCCCGCTGCAAGACCGGAGGAGTTGGCTGGCAGGTCCCGCCGAGGAAAGTCAGGATGGGGAGCTGGAAGGTCCTGGCGTATCTCTTGCTGCCCGCCTGGGCAGGGATGCAGCCGGGGGTGCTGGGCAAGGGGCCCCCGGAGCGCTCTCAGCATCGCCTGCAACACGGATCCTGCACCTACACGTTCCTCCTGCCGGAGCTGGTGGGCTGTGATGGCGCGGCGGCTGCTCCTGCCGCTGCCGCCGCCGCCCCGTTCCAAGTGTCCAACTCGCTCCAGAGGGATGCGCCGCCCTTGGCCGAAGCCCAGTGGCCCGTCCAGCGACTGCAACAGCTGGAGACCGTCATGGAGAACAACACCCAGTGGCTGCAGAAGGTGGGGAAGAGGAAGGCGAGGGTGCCAAGGCCGAAGGACCGGGGCAAAAGCTGCAGGGATCAGCCCCTGGGGATTAGGGGGGAGGCCTGTGGAGAACTCTGTGTGTGTGTGTGTGTGTGTGTGTGTGTATGCACTCAGTTGGCTTGGCTTTGGGGTGGGTGGGTTGTGGAGGAGTAAAAAGCATGGTGTCAACTCAGAACAGTCCATGGTCTGGCACAATGTCAAAAAATTAGATTCATTACAACTGGGGTTTACATGGCATGTGTGAATGCAGGAATGGCTTTCACTGGTTGGAGTCTAAGGTAACTAAGATAAGGTCTTTGGTGAATGTCTAGGATGGCTTGACTGTGCTGGGCTATTCTCTTTGCAACGGTGGTGCAGGGAAGACAGACAGACAGACAGACAGGTCCTTCATTTGCATTGCGCTGAAGCCTTGCAGTAAAAGCAACAGGCTGTGGAAAGCACCTATGGTGGCTGGCACATTGTTTTGCAGGTTTAATGGCAGCTTGCTTGTGGTTTAACGTATTCTGAGTCCCGCCGGTACAGTTTGTAAGAATTTATGACTTAGGATGCTGTGCAGACCAAAGGGAAACAAGTCAGTAAACCAACATGTGAAATCAGGGCTAAGATATTATTTATATATTTACTTTATTGATTAGAATTTTATCTAGAACTAATCAGTAGAATGGCTTGCCTCCATAAGTTGTGGGTGCTCCATAAGTTGGAGATTTGTAAGAGGAGACTGGACAACCATTTATCTGAAATGGCATAGTGGCCCCTGCTTTAGCAGGACTTGGACTAGAAGGCATCCCTTCCAACTGTTATTCTGTTATCTCACCTTTATAAGTAACTTAAGGCAGCAAACATACTAATGCTGCTTCCTCTCCTAAAACCCCCCACAACAGCAACCTTTTGAGGTGAGTTGGGCTACAAGAGTGTCCAGTGAAAGTCACCCAGCCAGCTTCCATGCCCAAGGCAGGACTAGAACTCACAATCTCTGGGTTTCTAGCCTGGTTCCTTAAACTACTAGACCAGATTGATTGTCACTAGTGACCTGCTTACATGGGTGGATTCATGCTGTATACTAAACTTATTCTTGTTAGTTGTGAAGTTGTGTCAATCGTGACCCCATGGACAATGTTCCTCCAGGCCTTCCTGTCCTCTACCATTTTCTGGAGTCCATTTAAGCTCATGCTGACTGCTCTCAGTGACTCCATCCATCCACCTCATTCTCTGCTGGCATCCTCAATATAACTTGCAGTTACATTGAGATTCATCTCAATGTTCAACTCCTTGCATAGCTGACTTTCTGGTGTAAGAGGATGGTAATCTTTCATCCCCAAAATGAAGGAGCAAGGGGTTAAGGCAGCAGCATGTTGCGAGGTTCCAGGCAAGAGTGGAGAAACCTACCCCAACCCACCAAGGGTCAATTCAGTGACCAATCAGGATTACAGATATGGCCACATGGCATGGACTACATTTCCCAGGATACCTTAACTACATTTACCATGATGAGGACAGCTCCCAATTCCTAACTAGCTATCCCACTTCCCATTAACTACATACTGGCTGGACAGCACACCCTTAATCTTTCCCAGCATTAGGCTCTTCTCCAGTGAGTCCTTCCTTCTCATTAGGTGGCCAAAGTCTTTGAGTTTCATCTTCAGGAACTGTCCTGAAGCAGTCAGGGTTGATCTCCTCTAGGACTGACCGGTTTGATCACCTTGCAATCCAAGGGACTCGCAGCAGCCTTCTCTGGCACCATAGTTCAAAGGCCTCCATTCTTTGGTGCTCAGCCTTCCTTATGGTCCAACTTTCACAGCCATACATTGCAACTGGGAAAACCAGAGCCTTGACTATACACACTTTTGTTGGCAGAGTGATGTATTTGTTTTTTAGTATGCTGTCTGGATTTGCCATAGCTTTCCTATAAACTAAAAGCAAATCACATTAAGCAAATCACATTTTGGTTTGACGGCAAACTGCACTTCTTACTATACTGATGATGTTACCTAGTTTGATAATGAAACATCTGCAAGAAAATAAGCAAGTTCAGAGAGCACCAAGGATCCCCATTTCAACCCTAAGCTCCAAATGTGCTCCTTTATTGGTACATTTTGATTTATTGCAATGAGTGACTCAAACCAAACTTCTGATTCTTAAACCTTTGTTATGATTTTTCTTCTTGTTGTTAATACTTGGTGTCCGTTTGGCTCCGGATCTCCGCTCTTTCCGCCACGATCTGAAAACTTGGCTGTTTGAACAGGCCAGGCTGGAATGACCTCTCGGGGAGGGTTTTTTTTTAATTGATTTTATTTCGGCTTGTAGTGTTTAATTTGTTTTTAATGTATTTATTGTTGTTATTTTTAGTTGTGAGCACCCCGAGTCCTTTCGGAGAGCGGGTGGCATACAAGTCCAATTATTAAATTAAATTAAGTCTGATGGCTTTAATTTTAACCAGTCTGGGCTGAAGAACCACAAGGGACTGGCTTCCTCACCCTAAGGCAGGGATGGATATATATTTGAGTGAATAGGTTGTGCTGTTGGGGGAAGGGGGAGAATTCATTGGGAGGAGTGGTGATCCAAGATGGGTGGGTGGGGTTATCACAAAAGTGATGAGGGCTGGGATCCTCATTTCTTTCCCTGTTACTTGGAAGGGAAATCTTGGCTTTTCAAAAAATTTCTACGGCAATTTTGATACCAAATAGCAGAAAACCCAGACTATTAAATAGCAGAAAAAACAAACTATAAATTTTTGATGAAGATTGGTCATGCCTGGCATTAAATGGGCATGATTTAATGCCAGGCATTAAATTGGTCATGGGGGAGGAGGTGTTGCCCCCCGTGGAAAGGGCACAGAATCTGGGGGTCCTCCTGGACTCACGGCTCAAATTGGAGGATCAGGTGGGGGCCGTGGCCAGGGGTGCCTTTGCCCAGATCTGGCTGGTTCGCCAGTTACGCCCATTCCTGGACCGGGATGCCCTGCGCACAGTCACTCAGGCCCTTGTCATCTCCCACCTCGACTACTGCAATGCTCTCTACCTTGGACTGCCCTTGCGTACCACTCGGAGGCTCCAGCTGGTGCAGAATCGGCTGGTTGTGATGGGAGCTTCCCGATACTCCCATATTACACCCCTCCTGTGCGACCTGCATTGGCTTCCGGTTGCCCTCTGGGTGAGATTCAAGGTTTTGGTATTAACATTCAAAGTCCAACACGGCATGGGTCCAGGCTATCTACGAGAACGTCTCCTCCCAATATCAAATGCTAACTGCCCTGTACGGGCGCACAGGCGGGGCCTCCTCAAGGTGCCATCTGCGACACAATGTCGCTTGGCAGCGACCCGGGAGAGGGCCTACTCTGTGGCGGCTCCCACTTTGTGGAATCTTCTTCCGCTGGAGCTCCGTTTGGCCCCGATCTTGCACCTTCCACGATTTGAAAACTTGGCTCTTTTTACAATCTGGGCTGTGCTGATTCTCTTGGGTTGGGGTTATTTTAACTAGGGGTTTTTAAATTTTAATTCAGCTTAATTTGTTTAATATTCTTTTAATTAATTTATTTATTGTTGTATTTTAGTTGTGAGCCGCCTCGAGTCCTTTTGGAGAGGGGGGTGGCAATAAATAAATAAATAAATAAATAAATAAATAAATAAATAAATAAATAAATGATGATGAGGATTCATGTTACATTAACTTCAATCCAACAAACCATATTAGTTGGGAGATATTTGGGGCCAGGAAGAAGCATCGGAAAGCTGCCGGTCTGGATAATTTTGGTGGCCAAGATTCTTTGCCCCTTCAAAATTAGTGCATGATCGAGATGCAGGAGAGATTATACCCTGTTTCTCCGAAAATAAAACCTACCCTGAAAGTAAGTTCTAGCTTGAGTGAGTGAGTGAGCCCAATATAAGCCCTAATTAAGAACCCACCCACTCCAGAGTACATGGGTAAAAATTAAGCTAGGGTGGGGATAGAGGGGTGGAGCTGCCCTACTACTTACCTTTGGACAGGTGTAGCCAGGCCTCCCAGACCCCGACACCTGCCTCGCTGGCCCATTTCTTCTGTAGCCAGCAAGGCTGGCAAGGCTTTCCTGAAGGCCTCTGGAGCTGGCAACAAAGCTCAGGATCGATCCAGAGCTCAGTTATGGAATGCAGAGGCCTTCAGGAAACCCTTGCCGGCCGCAGAAGAAGTTCCTGAAGGCCTTTGACAACGAAAAGGAGGCTGGGGGCGACGCGCACAAGTGAGGTTAGTCAGTGGATGACATCCCCTGAAAATAAGACCCGGTGACTTTTTTGGTGGCAAAAAAATATATACCGTGTTTCCCCGAAAATAAGACCTACCCCGAAAGTAAGACCTAGCACTATTTTCTAAACCTGCCCTAATATAAGACCTACCCTGAAAATAAGACCTAGTGTAAATCTCCAGTTCCAGGAAGACTTTTTAGGGAGCAACCGTGCACCCGCGAAACACCCCCCCCTACACACTCACACCCACTATTTGGCACCATAAATATACCCCAAAAATAAGACCTAGTGTGTTTTTGGGAGCCAAAAAAAATATAAGACAGTGTCTTATTTTCGGGGAAACACAGTACATTATTTAGAATTGAGTTGGACAAAGGGCCTCCAGATCTAGTATGTGTGCCATTGCTGTACTTCGTTGGCGTAACAATTTAGGCCCTGTAAGATTTTCACAACAGTTGGTTTCTCCACTTACGATCACAATAAACACAGTAGTCCTTGACTTACAACAGTTCATTTAGTGACCTTCAAAGTTATAACGGCACTGAAAAAAAGGGACTTATGGACCATTTTTCACACTTATGGCCATTGCAGCATTCCCATGGTCATGTTGATTTACAGTCAGATGCTTGACAACTTTATGACGCTTGCAGTGTCTGGGAATCAAGTGATTCCCTTTTGCGACTTTCTGTCAAGCAAAGTCAACGGGGAAGCCAGATTCACTTAACAAAGGTGTTACTAATTTAAAAGCTGCAGCCATTCACTTAACAACGGTGGCAAGACAAGTTGTAAAATGGGGCAAAACTCACTTAACAAATGTCCCATTTAGCAACACCAATCTTGGGCTCCATAGCAGTCGTAAGTCAAGGACTACCTATACTGGAAAATTCATCATTAAGCAGTGTGGTTGTTAAGAGAGGCATCACAAGACAATGCTCAATTTTGCAACCTTTTTGCTGCAGTCGTTAAATGAATCACACAGTTCCCCATTGACTTGGCTTGCCAGAAGCCAGCTGGGAAGGCTGCAAATGGTGATCACATGATCCCAGGACACTGCAACCATTGTAGATAAAATGCTGGTTGACAAGCAATCAAATTTTGATCACATTACCATTGGGAGGTTGCGATAGTCATAAGTGCAAGGTTTGGTCGTATGTTACTTTTTTCCAGCACTGTCATAACTGCAAACAGATTCCTTGTACAGTGTAGCCAGAGAGGAAAGAAGCTAGAAACTGTGGTTCATTAATACCCATGGAATTCATTATCCCATCTCACGGGTTCAAAAGATTTCACCTCCTTTTTATATCAGCTTCTGAGCAACCTACATTGGGGACTATTTTCATGCTTACAGTTCAGGGCTGGAATGAGCTTCAGTGGGGCTGCCAATTCTTGGAATCTGGCATCGGATGATCCTGAAAATCATCTGAGCAGGAAGGAGATGCAGTGTGTGTGTGTGTGTGTGTGTGTGTGTATGCAGGGGTGGGATTCTACCAGTTCTCACCTGTTTGCTAGAAACAGTTGTTAACATTCTAAGCAGTTCAGAGAACCGGTTGTTAGAAGAAATTACTGGCCTAATCCTGTAAGGAAGGCAGGAAGGAAACATTCTGGTGTTGCTTACAGAAACTGCCTCTCCGTTAACCCTTATTACATTCTTGCCAGGACTAGACTTCCTGTCTCAGGAACTTCTCTGGAGCTTTTTTCCCTTCCTTTGCTGGTACTTTGCTTGCGTTGGGTGACCATTCAAAGTTACAATGGCACTGAAAAAAGGGACTTATGACCATTTTCACACTTACGACTGTTGCAGCATCCCCACAGTCATGAGAGGCCAGTCAAGGAGATGCGTGCCTTGATGTGAGTGATATTGAGTTGGCCACGCCAATACCATGACCACCAAGCCATGTCCACCCAGTCACATGACCACCAAGCCACGCTGTCCATCAACTAAGCCACACCCACAGAACCGGTTGTTAAAAAATTTGAATCCCACTCTTGTGTGTGTGTGTGTGAGAGAGAGAGAGGGAGGAGGAGGAGAGGGGAGGAGAGAGAGGGGAGGGAGGGAGGAGGAGGAGGAGAGAGGAGGGAGGGAGAGAGAGAAAGAGAGAGAGAGAAAACTATTATAGGTAGCCTTCGACTTACAAGAGTTCATTTAATGACTGTCCAAAGTTACAATGGCACTGGAAAAAATGTCTCATGACCGTTTTTCATACTTACAAACATTACAGTATCCCCATGGTCACATGATAAAATTCAGATGCTTGGCAACCGACTCATATTTATGACGGCTACAGTGTCCCAGGGTCACACGATCCCCTTCTGGGGAAGCCAGATTCGCTTAACAACCATCTTACTAGCTTAACAGCTGAAGTGATTCACTGAACAAAATTCACTTAACCAGTGTTTCACTTAGCAACAGAAACGTTGGGCTCAATCGGGGTCGTAAGTCGAGGACATTTCCTCAGGGAGTGGCCAATCTAGTCAATGCTCACAGCCATGTCGGATCCCCAAGTAAGAACACGTGGCACGTTTCCCATCCTTACAGTCCTGCCAATTCCAAACACACACACACACACACACACACACACACACACACGTTTCTCTGCCTTTAACCAGCGAGATCTTCAGATTGCAGCCTGGGAGGATCCCATGGCTATAAAGGCACCCAGGAAAATCCACCTCCATCCATTGGCAGAAGTTCTGCCTAAAGTTTTGAAAAATATCTGAATGGTGGAGCAGAAGCGGGCAATTTCCTGCCATGGACGCTCTGAATCTCTCTCCATCTTCCAGCACACCAGTTATTTAATTAGAATTCTTGGTCTTAAAATAACAAGCTGGCCAGTTATCAGCACACAAGCACACATACTGGCAGGAAAGGCGAGAGCAGGAGGAGAAGAAGGAGGAAGAGAAGGTGATATTTTTAGGACTGCTTTTCTATCTACTGTACGTCTTCCCCACTACGGATTTTGAAAATGTTTTCACCATTTTAATGGCTGGCATAATCTTCCATTTGAAAATGTGTGTGCCTTGTTTAAAGTTGATTAAGATGTGCTTGGCTTAATAGTCAAGATTATATGGTTTTTTTTAAAAAAATTAAGATTATCATATGTAAAATACAGAGAAAAATAGATAATTGGGAAGAGGGGAAAGGAAAGACGGAGAAAAGAGAAGAACTCCCAGTACAAGTAGTCCTCAACTTACAACCACAATTGAGCCCAAAATTTATGTTGTTAAGTGAGCCAGTTGTTAAGTGAATTTTGCCCCATTTTGTGACCTTTCTTGCCACAGTTGATAAATGAATCACTGCAGGAAATAAGCTGGTAACCCAGGTGTTAAATGAATCTGGCATACCAGATACCGTCGCCAGGGGGGCCTTTGCCCAGCTCCGTCTTGTTCGACAACTTCGCCCTTTTCTGGACTGGGACGCCCTGCGCACAGTTACTCATGCCCTTGTCACCTCTAGACTCGACTACTGCAACGCTCTCTATTTAGGACTGCCCTTGCATACCATCCGGAGATTGCAGCTGGTGCAGAATGCGGCCGCGTGGGTGGTGATGGAGTTACCGGTTCTCCCATGTTACCCCCCTCCTGTACGGCCTGCATTGGCTACCGGTTGCGCTCCGGGTGAGATTCAAGGTTTTAGTTTTGACATACAAAGTCCTACATGACATGGGTCCTCAATATCTGAGGGAGCGTCTTCTTCCAATATCAAATGCCTGCCGCCCTGTGCGAGCTCATAGGCAAGGACTCCTCGGGGTCCCGTCAGCGGGTCAATGCCGGCTGGTGATTCCCCGACGACGAGCCTTTTCTGTCGCGGCCCCTGACCTCTGGAATCAACTGCCTTTGGAGCTCCGCCTGGCCCCTGATCTCCGCACCTTCCGCCGTGAATTAAAGACCTGGTTATTTGACCAACCCGGGCTGTGATCCCTCCCCCAGGGTTTTAATGTTTATTTCGTAACATTTTAATATTTGGGCTTGTCATTGGTTTAATGGTTTTTTAAATATTTATTGTTCTGTGTTTTTAGTTGTGAGCCGCCCCGAGTCTTCGGAGATGGGGTGGCATACAAGTTCAAATATAAATAAATAAATAAATAAAATACCCATTGACTTTCCTTGTCAGAAGGTCACAAAAAGGAATCAATCACATGATCTTGGGATACAGCAACAGTCATAAATATGAACCAAGCACGTGAATTTTGATCACATGACCAGGGGATGCTGGAAAGGTCGTAACTGTGAAAAATGGTTGTAAGACACACTTTCCAGTGCCATTGCAATTTTGAACGGTCACTAAATGAACTGATGTAGGTCGAATATTTTTCAATGCAATGAAGTGCAAAATAAAATTACAGCCTCAACTTTTTACTTTTACCAACTTAGTAAGTACCATCCATTTCTATAACAAGAGCTAATTTAATCAGCAAAACCCAAAGTCAAGATTTCATATTTTGTTGTGTCTTGAGTACAAAGTCCAGGAATAGTTTCCAAGTAGAAACAATACTGGATATATTCCTGTCTCTGATTAAAACAGTTAATTTTGCCATCTCTGATAATTCCATCACTTTTTCCATCCATTCTTCCATTGTAGGGATTGATGCGATGGGCTTAATCATGATTTATTATCTAAATTAGGTGGCTGGGTTTGCATTGCATACTAAGCCCTGAATTATGTCTTGCAAATATGGGTTTGTAGTATAAGACCAGAACAAATTAGGATGTAATGTGTTCCGGGAACCCTGCCAAAGAGTTAGAAGTTTGGGTTGATTAGTTGAATGGTGTACTTTTTACAATATAATAAAGTGCAAGCTGTGTTTACAAAGTACGACGATTGGATTCATACAAAGCGTTAACCTATAACACAATTTATTCAAGCTGGACTTTAAAAGTTGCATGAATTTGACCTTTGTGATTCGAAAAACTTGGCTTACAGCTTTGTACGTTATGTGAACCAAATTGTAGCTTATTGACTAAGCCATCGTTAGAGAAAACAAGATTTAAAAAATACCCATTCTATTTTGATTTACACATCGTATAAAGCCATGATTTGCTGATTAAGACACCACTGGCTGCAATCATGGATCAGATTAAGCCATAAAATATGAATTGCAAACTAGCATAACTGGTTTTTGATAGCCTACTACTATCTTTCTCAATCTTGGCAATTTAAAGAGGGATGGACTTCAACTCCCAAAATTTCCCAACCACTATTGCTGACTGGAGAATTCTGGGAGATGAAGTCCACCCTTCTTAAAGTTGCCAAGATTGAGAAACATTGGTCTACTAAACCAAGGCAATCCTTATATCTCTAAACAGGGCAAAGACCCAGCCTGCTTGGCTGTGAGCTCAAACTATGGAAGCATCAGCATAATCTAATAAGGGCCTTGGTGGTGCAGGCTGTTAAATGCCTAGCACTTAAGTTCCAGCTGCCTGCAATTAGTGCAGGCTCAAATCCCACCAGGCTCAAGGTTGACTCAGCCTTCCATCCTCTCGGGGCAGGTAAATTGAGGACCCAAGATTGTTGGGGGCAATAAGCTGACTTTGTAAAAATGCCTCTTGGGGTGGCCAAAAAGCCCTAGTAATAAGCAGGCATATACAATGGAATGAAGGCTATTGCTGAGCGCATTGGGTTGTATCCCAAAAATTGAAAGCCTCCCTGAGTCTTCGGAGAAGGGCGGCATATAAATGTAATTAAAAAATAAAATAAAATAAAATAAATAAAAAATAATTATCCCAATACGAAAAGAATTAGAACCATGGAGGGTTTTTTTTTTTAAAGTCATTTCAGGGGATGTCACATTTTTAAAAATCCTGATCAGGATCTTACCAAGCTCAGAAAAGTTAAGAATTTATTATTAATACTGTAGCTAATAGAATGTGCAGGGAAACTTCCAGTTAACATTAGGAACCTAGCAAAAAAGGAGGAAGTTTCTGACTTAGGTTTATTGGAGATCTTTAGAAAAATACGATGATATAAATAATGACTAAATCAAAAAAAAAAATTGCATCACTAGCTAGCAAAGAGGACCACCAGGTGGCAGAAGAGAGATGAGAGATTTCTGTTCTTGGTGCTGCCATCTACCGGTTATAGCCATTTTTGCAGCCTAATTGTACTGCCAACTACTAATATCTGATGACAGATACTGTCGTTGAGGTGTCCCCACCCCAAAAGCAAAACATGAAATGGAGCCAGGAGATCTTACTTCAGTAGGCTATATGTGCGAGTGTACATGTACAGATAGTTCTCAGTTTACAATCATTCATTTAAGCAACTGTTTAAAGTTACAATGGAACTAAGAAGACTGACTTACCACCAATCCTCACGCTTACAACCATCGCAGCATCCCCACTGTCTCATGACCAAAATTTGGGTACTCAGCAACCGACGTGCATTTACAACTGTTGAGCCTGCCAGGGTCATGTGATCACCCTTTGTGACCTTCCCAGTTGCCTTGAGCCAGTGAGATTCAAATTGCCAAAGATGTCTATGGGAGGCATAAAGAGAGTGGGGTTGTTCCCCCCGCTAAGGGGTTTCCATGCCCAACCCAACAGCTTCCAGCTATACTGGTACACGTTCACTCCCAGATTTCCAAACCAGACTCTGCTTGTCCAGAAACTGCCTGGGACCAGAGGGCAGGAAGGGAGGGACAGACATAGTCTTCGAGGCCACCCACCGTTGTCTCCAAATTATCATGTTTAAGGTGATAAAATGGGAAAGAAACAGTCATGCCAACGGTCTTTATCCAACCCAGCCTTAATTCTTTTGTCCAGAGGGCAAGGTTAATTCATCTGGGACAGAACTGGCTGAGTCAGCAAATGAATGATGTGAAATGAGATACTCAGGATTTCTGTCACTCCTCTCCAACATTTGGGTTTGAACTGGGAAGATTATATAGTTATAGGATTTGTATGCTATCAAATTCAAAGAGACTCATAAGCGGTTTTCAGAAGCATCTGCAGCTTAACATAAAACTCAGCCATCCTCAGTATAACTTAAAACAACAAAACAGGCTAGTTATCAATAAAACATCCATGGACAATGCAGGTAAATGAACAGTCTTACAACTGTTCATTTAGTGACCATTCAAACTTACAACACCACTGAAAAAAGCAACTTACGACCGATCCTTGCACTGTTGTAGCATCCCTAAAGTCACGTGATCAAAGTTCAGGCAGTTGGCAACTGGCATGTACTTATGACAGTTGCAGCATCCCAGGGTTACGTGATCACCATTTGTGACCTTTCCAGCTGACTTCTAACAAGCAAAGTCAATACAGGAAGCCAGATTCACTTAAAGACCACATGATTCAGTTACCAAATGTGGCAAAAAAAGGTCATAAAATTGGGCACACCTCCCTTAACAGCCACCTTGTTTAGCAATGGAGATTGTGGTCCTAATTGTGGTTGTATGTTAAGGACTACCTGTAACGCAGGTTGCAAAGCAACCAAAATGAATCATTATAATCTAGTGTAAGACACACAGGCAAGCATTAATTAACCAAATCAAACACCTAGTAAACCATTTTTCTCAATACTGATAAGAGGAAGGGAGCTTGTGAATGTAACTGAGGTTGTTGACCAATAGGTGAATGAGGAGAAAAGTGCCTTGGGGTGAGCTTGACCTTGGACTCGTAACTGTGTCCAGACAGGTGTGCTATTTGTTGTTCTCTGCTGGACATCACTTCTGCCAGACCCCCTTTGGAGAGGAGGAAAAGCAGAGAACAGGATGCCAAGATGATCAATGGGTCAGTGTGGGGCCCATATGAGGAAATCCAGTGGGGGGAGGCAAAACCAAACAAACCATCATAGGTTGCATGTAAAGGGACTGATATTGTTAAATAAAAGCTTGACTTGGAAAAGCTGCATTGTCTGAATATGCAAAACCTTTAATATTCTAAGCCTAGGATGAACTTAGGAGCAATGAGAATAGCTACTGATTGATACAGTGAAGCATTGCATTGGAACACCCCAATATCAAACTGTTTACTTTAAATTTAGTGTCATCTCTATGCAAGGAACAATCCAATGGAAGAAGTGTTTACATGAGAATCAAACTATCCCAAAGATTCTTTTTTTTCTAGAAGGCAACTGAAATTTCTTGGTTTTTTTTCCTTTCCAAAAATTTCACTTCTCATCCAAGATGCTTCTACAGAACTAAAGAAGCTTCTGGGATAAGAAGTGAAACATTTTGAAGAAAAAAACAAGAAAGTACAGTTGGCTTTTGGAAAAAAGCACCTTTGGGACAACCATGACCTGGATGATTGAGCATCTCCATAGATATTGAGAATCAAATTCATTGAAACAGCAGAGCAAACTATTATCTCTTTATCCTTGATGGAAAAATCCCTAGTTTGGGGTATGGCCTACAGCAGGGGTCTCCAACCTGGCAACTTTAAGACTTGTGGACTTCAACTCCCAGAGTTCCAAAGCTGGCTGAGGTGGAAAAACAGGCCTTCCGGAAATACCGGAAGTCACAGAACGGGCCTGTTTCCGGCTTCCAGAGGGCCTCCTGAGCCCAGGGGAAGCTGTTTTTGCCCTCCCAGAGGCCTGAGGTAAGCCTCCGGACCCTTGGGAAAGCGAAAAACGGCCCTCCAGGAAGTTCTGGTAGGCCACACCCACCATGGCCACTCCCACACAGCAACTGGGCAGCGAATCGGTTGCTGGGATTTTTGAATCCCACCCTTGCCTTCAAGTCTCTTTGCTGATTTTCCTTGCTTTGTTTCAATCCATATAAGCCACTCTGCTGACTGGGGGGTTCTAGGGAAGAATTTCACAGGTCTGGTTTATCTCTTCAAAAGACACCCACATGTTACCACTGCAATGGGGTTACACAAATATGCTTGGATTAACTGCAGTAATTTATTCATTCCAATTCAAGCATGAAGCCAGACAGGACAAATCTGTCCCGTCCCGTCCCATCCCCCCCCAAAATGTGCTGATTTCAGGAGTTTGTAGAAGCAGCTGTTTCTTCAGCTTGCTGACAGATTTCAAAGGCTTGGATTTCCAGGTATGAAATGGCATTGGGAAATAAATCACACTCGAGAGCAGAAGAAGAAGAAGGGAAAGGCAGACGTTTCAGTAAATTGCTACATAACTTGCCATTAACCAGCATTAGATAATTGATATTCAAATATTCAAAATGTCCAAAACTAAGTTGACTATAGCAATAGCACTTAGACGTACAGTATATACCACTTCCTAGTGCTTTACAGCCCTCTCTAAGTGGTTTACGGAGCCAGCCTCTTGCCCCCAACAATCTGGGTCCTCATTTTACTGACCTTGGAAGGATGGAAGGCTGAGTCAACTTTGAATTGGTCAGGCTCGAACTCCTGGCAGTGGGCAGAGTTAGCCTGCAACACTGCATATAGTGGCCCTTGATTTCACCATCAGGGTAGTTACAGGGTAGTACAAAATATTTTGGTAGTTATCAGGGTAGTACAAAATATTTTGACAGAAGTAACTATATATTTTTATTTAGTTAGTTGTGTCCTGACTTTATTAGTTTTACAAATAACTCAAGGCAGTTTTACAAATAACTCAAAACTTCCAGTGATGAAGCATCCACAACTTCTGAAGGCAAGCTATTCCACTGATTGATTGTTCTCACTGATGGGAAATTTCTCCTTAATTCTAGACTGGATCTCTGTCTGGTAAGCTTCCACCCATTACCTTTCTGCTGTCCTTAGGTGCTTTGGAGAATAGGGTGACTCCCTCTTCTCTGTGACAACCCCTCAAATTGAATCCCCATTGCTTATGTTCTTTCAGCTGGAGAGTTACATCCAGGACAATGTGAGGATGGAGATGTCAGAGACCCATTTAAGTTCTGTACAGGACCACACGGCAGCCATATTGGAAATTGGGACCAACCTCCTTAACCAAACTGCTGAGCAAACCCGGAAGCTCACCGATGTAGAGATACAGGTAAGCCAATCTTCTTTTGGTAGCCTTTTCCTGGATTTTATCTCTGGTGATTATAATTTTTTTTAGAGCAAGATTATTTCTTGCCAACTTACAGGGGCTGGTTTGCCTATTCCAGCCATAATGGCCCCACCGTTGTTTACTGAATATACATCAAAGTTGAGATGACAGCCAGAAGGGAAGATGATCTCCAAACCACAGTGGCTGCCTTCGCAGACGCTATGTCCAAACAAAACGGGGGTTTAATATGATGGATCATGGCTGCGTTTCTACCACAAACTTGACTTGGTCCCTGAACTCATGCTTTTCTGGAACAACTGAACAAACAGTCAAAGTTCCTGTGGCATATTAAACCACCAAAAAAGAACCAAAGTCAAAAGCCACATGCTCTATGTTGGCGTGCCACTAATGACAATTTGGAAGCTTCAGTTGGGCCCCAATGCAAATGCTGACTGGTCAGTTGTGGAAATCCAGAAGACCATGAGTAACTTCTGCAAAAGTAGAAGGGTTTGAACAGGCATATTCAAGAAATGTAGCTATCCTAAACCAATCACGTCAGCTCTTCATTTTCCACAAAGCCGTGTCATGGCTTGTTCAAAAAATACACAAAGTTTAAAACAGGTGCGTACCTACAAATTAGTGCTTGCCTCGCTGACCAAAGAAGGAACATGGAAGACATCCAAGGTGAAGATATAGTTGCAAACAAAATTGCAAATTCCCAAGAGGCAAATGCAATAGCAGAGGTGTGGATAGGACATGGATAGTACCCCTGGAAAGGTGAGGAACTGGCTATGCACTTGCAAGGAATGACATGGATATTGAAATACTATAGTTCCAAGTCATGTCAATTTAGTGGTTTAATAAACCACAAGAACGTAGGCTGGCAGTTTCTCAATATGCAACCCTTTAGTTTCTAGTTTGGCACAACAATAAATTATTGATATGTTCTAGTAAACCGACTCCCTGCTGAGTCCTGGATGAATTGGAATCAGCTGCAACTTCCAAAAATGTTTTTTTTTAACTACATTTATATGCCGCCCTTCTCCGAAGACTCAGGGCGGCTTACAATTTTTGGGATACAACCCAGTGTGCTCAGCAATAGCCTTCCTTCCATTGTATATGCCTGTTTATTATTACTAAGCGGCATTTTTACAAAGTCAGCTTATTGCCCCCAACAATCTTGGGTCCTCAATTTACCTACCCCGAGAGGATGGAAGGCTGAGTCAACCTTGAGCCTGGTGAGATTCGAGCCTACAATAATTGTAGGCAGCTGGATCTTAAGAGCAGGCATTTAACAGCCTGAGCTACCAAGGCTCTTTTTCATTTAGATCCTTTATTAGAGTGGCACAATTGTTAAAAAAACCCACTATCTTTAACATTCTATACAATATTCTTAGGAAAGGGGATTCTGATTTATCACACCATATCATTTTTTTCTTGATTAAGCAAAGCAATAGAAGTAGTAAGTCCTTCCCAAGAGACAACCTTTCTGTTATTCGCTACTTTTTTATATACGGAAACTCAGGCTACTGTGCAAGAAGAAAAGAAGATGAATAAGAAGGGCCTGCCTAACATTTTCAAAGCAGGAAGCCCCAAAGAGGTTTTTTTTTGCAATTATCCCTTCTGCAATGGTGAAATCCAAAAGCTTCACCAACTTAGCTAGGGTTAGCTATATTAATTCAATTTCTAATTCTGTAGTGTGTGATTGTTGCCTTTCATCCTTTTCCCTGTTTTCCTTATTGCAGTAAATATTTTATATCTAGCAATTTGACTTCATTGACTTATATAAAAAGAATTTCTTATTAAACACTTCCCCCTATGCAAAATTTCACAGCTATCCCTTGTGTTTCAGCATCATTGCCAGAAGCATCATTGTGCTTCTGTAGTTAGGGCAGTAATTTCTTGTTTTATTTTTCCCTAAACCTGAGCTGAAGGAAGAAAAGCTACAGGTATTCAACTTATAGTTCTCAACTTACGACTGTAAATGATCCCCCAATTATGATTGAAAGTTATACTGGTTGTTAAGTGAGTGATCACATGGCTGGGCCCAATTTTACAACCTTCTTTGCCTTGGTCGTTAAGCAAACCTCAATGTCATTAAGCAAACTGATGTCCAAAATGGATATTTTTTTTTGGTGGAAACTGGAAGTAAACATTTGTTTTAGCAAAAAAAAACCATTGTAAATCATGGTAATGTGACAGAAGGATGTTGCAAACAGCCATCAGCATTTGAATCCAGGTCACAAGAATCATTTTTCAGGTCCAGCATAACTTCAAATGGTTGCTAAATGAATGGTCATACACTGTGGATTTCTTGTAAAATTTTGCCCAGTTAGACAGACTAGGGGAGTCAGGTAATAGATTACAGAATAACAGAGTTAGAAGGGACCTTGTAGGTCATCTAGTCCAACCTCCTGCCCAAGCAGGAGACCCTGCACCATTTCTGAGAGATGGTGGTTGAGTCTCTTCTTGAAAGCTTCCAGTGATGAAGCTCCCACAGCTTTTGAAGGCAACTTCTGTTCCACAGGTTGATTGCTCTCACTGTCAGGAAATGTCTCCTTATTTCCAGGTTGAATATCTTCTTGATCAGTTTCCATCCATTGTACTTTGTCTGGCCTTCAGGTGCCTTGGAAAATAGCTTGATCCTCTCCTCAAATACTGGGATATTGCTATAATGTCTCCCCTGGTCCTTCTCTTCACGAGACTAGCCATGCCTAGTTCTTGTAACCATTCATCATATGTTTTAGCCTCCAGTCCCCTAATAATCTTGGTTGCTCTTCTCTGCACTCTTTCTAGAGTCTCAACATCTTTTTTACAGTGTGGTGACCAAAACTGGATGCAGTACTCTAGGTGTGGTCTTACTAAGGCTTTACAGAGTGATATTAGTACCTCACGTGATCTTGATTGTATCCCTCTGTTAATGCAATCTAGGATTAGAATTAGCTTGTTTGCTGTTGGTCTATCATAAATATCTGAGGGAACTTTTGAAGAAGTGCTCAACCAGTGAGATCTCTCAGATTGTTATTCTTGATTTGTATCAGAATTACTTCAGTTCCTATTGTATTTTAAGCCATCAGTCATGGTTTACAAATCACACACTAAACTGAATTCAAACCACCTGAAGATTGAGTGTGATCATAAGGGTCAAGAAAAGATTTAGGAGATTTTCCCTGCTGTTTCTGCTCTCCGGTGTAACCACATTTTCTAACAACCAGGTTCTCAACCAAACATCCCGCCTGGAAATTCAAGTTTTGGAAAATTCCCTGTCTACCAACAAGCTTGAGAAACAGCTGCTTCTGCAGACCCACGAAATCAGCAGACTCCAGGAGAGGAACAGGTTAGTCCTGTTTGGTTTGATGTTTAATTCATGAGGAATAAGTGAAACCCACTAAATCCAAGCACATTTGTATAATCCTAGTGCAGTTGTGGCATCATAGAGCCCTGGAGAGAAGGGAAATATTGAGAAGCCATTACAAAAATGAAAAAAAAGCAGAAGCCCCAGAAAAGATGCTAGTGTTAGAAAGAGACTCAGACTATCTTCTCCCTGACTCACGGGGGTAAAGGACAGAGGAGAGGAAAATCACAACCAATCTTGCCAAGACCTGTTCATACATCTTATCTCAGTAAAACCAAGTTCTAGTCTGCTTCTGAAGTCATCTTCCTGGTCTGGATAATTTTGAAGAGAGGACAAGCATTCTGGTTTCTTCTGGAGAGAGAATTGATCACCTCTAGATGTAGCTAGAGAAATTTTCGTTGGAAAACCAGTCGGTAAAGTTGTCTCTACATGTAGCCTTTGACTTACAATCCTTCATTTAGCCACCATTAAAAGTTGCAACGGCACTGAAAAAATTGAATTACAACAGTCCTCTTGCTTATGACCGTTGCAGCATCCCCACGATCATGTGATCAACATTAACATCTTTGACAAAGGAAGATTATAAAATTGGGTGAAACTCATTGAACAACTGTCTTGCTTAGCAACAGTAATTCTGGTCCCAATTGTAGTTGTAAGTTGAGGACTACCTGTACAGGGCAAGACAGACAAATTCAAGGAACATGTTGAATTTACAGATGATTGCACATAAAAAAACTCAAGAAAACAGCCATGGCAATCCCTGCTTTTTATGGTTTGATGTCAGTTCTGTTTATCTTAATCATTAATCCGTGTTCTCGGTTTTCAAAATTCCTTGAACCATAAAGTATAAATGTTGTGCAACAGCTTCTCCTATGTTTTTTCTTCACCTGGTTAAGCTTATTGTGCGAATAGACAGTATAGCACCTGTTTCTCTGATTTCACATGGAATGTGTTCCCAGGTGGAATTCTAGAAGCAGTTGCCCTGAAATGAAGACTAGATTTACTAGTTAAATACTACACAACTCTGTTTCTGCATGGTCTGTTTCAGTATATTACAGGTAGTCCTCAATTTGCAACAGTTCATTTAGTGTCTGTTCAAGTTATAACGGCACCGAGAAAAGGGACTTTTCATAGTTACAACCTATGAACCTATGTTTCGCTTCTCATCCAAGGACCTCCTTCAGAAACATCTTCAAAGGAAAAAACAAGGAAGCCCAGTTGCCTCCTGGGACAACCATGACCTCCATGACTGAGAATCTATATAGACCTTTAGCTATGCAATTTGGGATGAACTCCCTTTGAACGGTGTGGGAGTAGGAATGGATTTCCAGAGAAGAAAATTGCAGACTACAGGAACAGGGAACACTAATCAGGTGACCCTGAGGACACAGATAAACCTCTAAGTGCTACAATGGCCCTCTAAAAGGATGCAAATGACCAGCTGTCTGCAAGGAATATCAATCCTTCCATTCCCCACCATCCTGTCAGAGCTGAAGAAGCTTCTTGGATAAGAAGCAAAATGTCTTCAAAGAAAAAACAAGAGAGTCCAGTTACCAATTGAAAAAGCACCTTTAGGACAGTCATAAGTCACATTTTTAGTGCCATTGTAACTTCAAACAGTCACTAAATGAACTGTTGTAAGTAGAGAACTAACTGTACAAGGAACAATCCTAAGTCATTTTTTCCAGTGCCATTGTAACTTTGAATGGTCACTAAATGAATGGTTTTAAGTTGAAGACTATTATGGACATGGTACAACAGTTTACCAGAAGTGCTTTACAGGTTTTAAACTCTGAACACTCATTAAACAACTGATACAGTGGTGGGATTCAAAAAATTTTACTACTGGTTCTGTGGGCATGGCTTGGTGGGCGTGGTGTGGCTTGGTGGGCGTGGCGGGGGAAGGATGCTGTAAAATCTCCCATCAGAGGTGGCATTTGCCAGTTTTCTGAACTACTCAAAATTTCTGCTACCGGTTCTCCAGAACTGGTCAGAACCTGCTAAATATCACCTCTGAACTGATAATATTGAGGAATACTTTTGCACAGATTGGCTACCCTCAGGTCGGTCACAAACCCATTATTAGCCATGTTTGGAGCGTAACTGTTCACTGCTTTGGTTGGCTGAACCTTGCGTCAGCCTCACTATCAGCCATCAACAGACATATAGAGACAAACTATGTTTACATGCCATTTGAAAGAGACAATAAAAAGCCTAGGGAGGAAACAAAAAGATTTAACACATCCTCTTCAGATAAGCAGGTATCAACACCAGCTTAATACAACCAGACAGAAGACAATACTCTAAACAAGGAACTACCAAGGAAAAAGCTACACCCCACCAAACAGCAAGCTACTGAATACAAACAGGCAGCAAACCCCAAACCTAGTCCTACTGAAGATGTTATCTAGTTGGGTGATGATAAAACATCTCCAAGCAGACAACCAAGCTCACAGAGCACCAACATCTCCATTCCTCTCTTGAAACAGAATTCAGACTATATATCATTGAAAAGCAAAGCTCCTGGTAATGCTGGAAAGGCCAAAAATGTATTAGTGTAATACTTCATGTTGGTTTATGAATGTGATGTAAAGATTAAAGACATCCAGGAAGAGCCAGGTTCAAGCCCACCTTATGCCATAGAAGCTCACTAGTTAACTTTGGGTCAGTGATTCTGTCCACTGGTTGTTGTTTTTTAAATGAGGGTTGCAGTACTCAAATTCCACAGGGAAGTGTGTTTTGGGCCTGGCATGGTGTACAATCTATGGAAACAAGGAAAGCATGCCCTTTCCTGGTTCTTCTTGCAGCCATGACTGTTAAGTTTGCATGAAGAGTCAGACGCGAAGAGCTTCAGTGAAGAGTTTATTAAGTGACTACAGCTCGAATGGACCCGACTTGGCTGGGCTACGGCTGCTTCTTATAGCCAGCAGCCATAGTTGCCAGCCAATGAGTCAGGGGTTTTCCCTATTTTAAACCAATCCTATTTGACATTTTACAAGAACAATTCAAACTAAGCCAATAACATTCAAACCTACATACATAACACTGACATTCTAGGAAAATTTGCCTATGAGCTACGGAAGTTGCAACTCCCACACCTATGTGTATGCTGTTTTATTTGTCCGCCCCCCCATGGAATTATTTGTTTTAATCTTCACTGACCAGAAGTCCTTGGAGAGACAGATGGCTATATAGAGTACAATGGATGGATGGA
This sequence comes from Naja naja, assembly GCA_009733165.1. Lineage (NCBI taxonomy): Eukaryota > Metazoa > Chordata > Lepidosauria > Squamata > Elapidae > Naja > Naja naja. The sequence goes on along the minus strand of CM019160.1, from coordinate 7,166,460 downwards.
TGGATGGATGGATGGATGGATGGATGGATGGATGGGTGGATGGGTGGGTGGAGGGAGGGGAGGAGGGAGGGATGGGTAGATAGATGGATGGATGGATGGAATGGATGGATGGATGGATGGATAAATGTCTCCTTGCCTAGGTGAGCTGCAGAAAAAAAGAAAGTGAAAGGAATAGGATTGCTGCTTTCCTTCTTCTGAGTAAACAAATGCAAATGTGAATTTTCTTTGAATAAAGTGGAAGGGGATAGCATTTTCTGAGTAGACTCAGAGAGGCAAACAGTGCTGGGGGGATGGAAAAGCATGTGTAAACATGGAATGTGCTCTGTGTGTATGGATCTTTTCATGAGGATTCTCTCTCTATGGAAAACTTTAGATATGTCATGGTAAAGTTTAGATATATTGTTGAGCTTTGACCACAAAAAAGAATATTCAGCAGTCTTTCCCCTGAGATGACAGGGGAATAACAATAAGTGAACATAAAAGTATAATCCAAGATTATAAATCTACAGTAACTCTATTTTTCTAGTGCTGAATTATTTCCTTTGCTCCCCAGCAAGCCTAATAATTCTTTAGATAATTCTTCTAGATGACAGGTATAGTACATAAAAGCAATTTCTCTGAACAGCAGTGGTCTGCAAAACATTTAACAACTTTTTATATATTAAAATAGAATATTAATTGAATAAGCCCTGTTCATGTGAGGAAATGTTTCCTCAATCAAAGCCAACTTACACATCCAACCCAACCTACCCATCCATGGGATGAACAGAATAAGAGAGTTGGACGGAATATGGAGGTCTTTTAGTCCAACCTGCTTGAGCCGGGGATCCTATACCATTTGAGACAAATAGTTGTTCAGTCCTTTCTTAAAAGCCTCCAGTGTTGGAGTATTCACAACTTCTGAAGACAACCTGTTCCACTGGTTGCACTAATGATGTTACCTAGTTAGATAATGAAAAGTCTCCAAGAAAACAGCCAAGCTCAGAAAGCATCAAGGACCTAACAGTTCAACCCTGGGCTAGAAATATTCTCTTCTGTTGGTATACAAAGAATTGCATCAACTCTGAGTTTGAGAATCAGAATAAATTGCCTCTTTTCTTCAGCTTCCTAGAGAAGAAACTGTTGGCTATTGAAAACCAACGTGATGAGGAGCTACAGGGCCTGAGGACTGAGAAGATGGAAATGCAGAATCTTCTTTCCAAGCAGGTGGACCTTGTTGGGCATCTGGAGCAACGCCTGGGTGTTGCCTTGCTGAACAACACAGCCCTCCACAAACAACAAACATCTTTGGCAGAGACAGTGAAGCATCTGATAGGATTGGTGTCCCAGTGCAACTGTAAGTCACTTCCCCTAAGTTCCAAGACTTGGCCATCTGGCCCAATTGGAATTTAAAGTCTGGTGAGAAGAAGCAGGACAACATTAGCATCAAGTAGAGTGTCTTTTTGCAGAAAAATCCATGACAAAGTGGCCAAGAGATCCCCAGTCTTCATAAAATCTAAGCAATATGTAGATCTTTCCATTCTTTGTTAGCATTTCCTAAAATTTGGAGTCCTTAGTGCTCTCTGAACTGGGATGTTTTCTCACAGACATTTCGTTACCCAACTAGGTAACATCTTCAGATGGTTGGGCAATGAAACATGCACAAGAAAACAGCCAAGTTCATAGAGCACCAAGGACTTCACAGTTGAACCCTCAGCTATAAATATTCTCTTCTATTCATACTTCCTAAAATCTCTAAATGACCTCACAAGTTGCAGGTCACATGGGCGTTCCAAGAATCAGCAGCCCTAAACAAATTGAGTTTAGGGTCCACAGCATCTCAGGGTCTATTCTAAGGGGCGTGCATAAGTGCACCATCGTGCCTCCCGTCTCTGTCCTCTTGTCCCCATTTGTTCGTACCTATTTCCTGTATTCTTAGTCAAGTTTATACTTATACCTATTATCTTGTAAGTGATTGACCAAGCAAATAAATAAATAAATAAATATATATATATTTGAAAAACTGCCATGTTTCTCACAAAATAAGGCTGGGCCTTCTTTTTTTTTTTGAGCCCCGAAAAAATGGCTAGGCTGTCTTTTCAGGGGTGACTTTCTCCCCCATGCACCCCACCTAGAGCGCCCCACGCGCACTCACCTCGCCACGAGGCCACTTCTATCGGCCGATAGATGCGCCCTGAGAGCAGAGTCACCAGCTGCTTCTATCGGCTGATAGAAGCAGCCTTGTGGCTCGGTGAGGCTGCTTCTATCGGCCGATAGAAGTGGCTGGTGACTCTGCCCTCGGGGAACCCTGGTGACTCTGCCCTCAGCCAATAGAAGTGGCCTCGTGGCGAGGCAATTCTGCCCGTGGGGCACTTTTATCTGCTGATAGAGGTGAGTCTGCCTGCAGGGTGTACTAGCCGAGGCTACCTACGGGGGGCTCCTAAAGGCAAGTTTTCCCCCTGCCCTTCCCCCCATTTCTCTTCACCTTGTATAGTTCAAGCAATGTGAGAAATGGTGGGGAACGCATGGTTTAAATAGGCCTAAATTTTGGGGGAGGGGCTTAATTTCACTTTATGCCTAGAAAACATGCAGGGCCTTCCTATTGGGGTGGCGTATGGTCGGAGAAACATGGTATTTTGCTCCTTGGAAACCCTCCATCTGCTCTCCAAGGTCTCTGGCACATGTTTTATTACAGAGAGGATGAATTCAGCCTTACAACAATGTAAGGCACTTGTCACCTCTCAGCTCGACTACTGCAACGCTCTCTATCTAGGACTGCCCTTGCATACCATCCAGAGGCTTCAGCTGGCACAAAATGCGGCCACGCAGGTTGTGATGGGAGCTTCCCAGTACTCCCATGTTACACCCCTCCTGCGTGGCCTGCATTGGCTACTGGTTGCCCTCTGAATGAGATTCAAGGTTTTGGTATTGACATTCAAAGTCCTATGAGACATGGGTCCGGGCTACCTACGGGAACGTCTACTGCTGGCATCGAATATCAACTGCCCTGTACGAATGCACAGGCAGGGGCTCCTCGGCGTGCCGTCTGCAACCCAGTGTCATTTGGCGGTGATGCGGGGGAGGGCCTACTCTGTGGTGGCTCCCACTCTGTGGAACCAACTACCTCTGGGGCTCCGCCTGGCCCCTGACCTCCGCACTTTCCACCACGACTTGAAAACCTGGTTGTTTGAACAGGCTGCGCTGTGCTGACTCCTCGGTGGGGGGGTTGTTTTTTTATACTTAATTATAAATGGGTTTTTAGTTTAATTTGGCTTGGTTAGTTTAATTCTATTTTAGATAACTAATTTATTGTGTCGGTTTTAATTGTGAGCTGCCCCGAGTCCTTTTCGGGAGAGGGGGCGGCATACAAGTCAAATAAATAAATAAATAAATAATTGATGAACATTCCTACCCTAAGAGGCAACTGTACTGAAAATGACCTTTGATCTCACCCCACAGATGTTTCTTTCACTCTGCCAGAGGAGCAGAAGGTCTTCAAGGATTGTGCAGCTGCATACAAAGCGGGGTTTTCTACCAGTGGAGTCTACACCCTTCGGCTCCCCAATACTACAGCCACTGTAAAAGTGAGTGTATGCATATACCAATGAGCTTTGTCCTTCTAGACAGGCAGGGTTCACACATCAGACTAAGCCATAGTATTCTTAAGCATGATTGGTTGAATGCATTCTTATGACTGAACTTATGTACAGGTAGTCCTTGACTTATCACCATTCATTTAGCAATCATTCAAAGTTAAACAGCACTGAAAAAAAGTGACTCGTGATTGGTCCTTGCACTTACGACCATCCCAGCCTTCCAATGGTCATGCGATCAAAATTCAGGCACTTGGCAACTGGCATGAACTTACATCAGTTGCAGTGTGCTGAGGTCATGTGATCACCACTTGGGATCTTCTGGCAAGCATGGTCAATGGGAGAAGCTGGATTTACCTAACAAGTAGTCATTCACTTAACAGCCAAGGCAAAAAAGATTGTAAAATTGGTCACCACTGACTTAACAATTGCCTCATTTAGCAACAGAAATCCTGATCCCAACTATCATCGTAAGTTGAGGTCTGTGATGACCCGGAGTATAACACAAACATAACAAAATCCAAAACATAAATAAATGTCCTTTAATGCCTCCAACTTGGCCCCACTGTTCAATAATTCTCAGTTGGAGATAAAACGTACTCAAAAATAGTCTTCAAAAGAAAGCAAGACAGTCCGAACTTAATGAGCAGATAGAGGTGAAATAAAAAACCAAACAAACTACAATGACGAAATTTCCACAACAGTCCAGAATAAGTAATTACCAAATTCAAGGAGATAACAAGGCACGGTCTGTTGGAAGGACGCCAACCAAGATAACTTCAGCCCAAAATAAAACACACTTTGCTTCTGGCAACACTGTGTTGTAATTGTCTCTCTTATATACTATTCTCCCCAGCTGCAACCAATGAGGAGGATCATGGCCACTTCCTCTCTCATAAGCCAAGTTGTTGCCTTCTCCATTCCTCCCTGCATGTCCTAGGATGCAGAGGGGGTTGACCTGGTTCTTCCTCTGACTGCCCAGCCGGCCTCTGCCCTTCCCCAGCCTCCTCCACAACCTCCAGAGCCACACCTCCACTCCCTGTCAGCTGTTCCTCCTCTCCCTCAGAGTCTGACTCTACCAAGGGTCTACCTATAAAGGTCTACCTATAAAGCTAAGTTACAATGACTGTGCCCACATGTCACATTAAGCCATTATGTGATCTGTTTAACGTTGGCTTTATGCAAAGAATGAAACCAGGCATAAACCATGATTTAATTTGGTCCATAGATTATGTTGCTTCACTTATAACCATTAAGTTTAAACATCATATTTAGGTTTTAGATAATGTATAGATCTACTCATTATATAAAGCAATAATAGGCAAACAAGCCCATGAACAATTATATATTTGGTATAATCAATTATAGGAATAATAAGTAATTGAATACTATTAAAAGCTTCCAAATATAAAATCTAGAAAAAACAAATTCCATAATTTGGGCACTACCACTAAGACCTATACCTGTTTCTGATCCTCCTAAGAATGATGTTAGCACATAACTTAGCCAATTGAAAGGAAAAAGGAGATTGGTCTTTAAATTTAAAGACTAAAATGTCTTTAAATTAAAGATAGTATTCTTTTTTATATTAAATCTAGAAGAAAACGGAGAGTGGAGTTGCGCTCAACCAGTTGTTTCTCATAATTTGGGAAACTGCTCTTCCATCGATGTTCTGCCATTCTTCCAGGTGCTGTGTGACATGGAGACCAGTGGAGGAGGCTGGACCATTATCCAACACCGGAAAGATGGTTCTGTGGATTTCCAACGCACCTGGAAGGAATATAAACAGGTAACAATTTATATAAGTCTCCCCAGCTTAACATGATGGATCCAGACTGATTATTTTGCACATTGAAAATGAGATGATTCGGAGAAAATTGAGCAAGAAGCATTCTTTCTATTTTCTATGTGCAAGCAGAAAAACACATCATTTGAACTTCTACTACAGCAATCAGTAGGAATAGAGTTCCATCACAAGTGCTGGACTTCTGTTCAGTTTCTGCTGAAACTAGTCAAAGCTTTTGTGACTCTGAGCCAAGCTGGTTCTAGGCTGGCACTTAAGCCACCAGGCTTTCTTTAGCTTGTGGCACTGAGATCTTGCAGACTCCAACTTCCAACGCCTCTTACCTTTAACCATGTTGTCTGGCAAACCTATCCAGCAACATCTGGAAAACTGTTCTGACCAAGGCTTCCTGAGACACCCACAAACACGCATAAAATCCCAAACTCTTTTATTTTAGTTCAATGGCTGTGAATTATCGTCATTCACAGCCCGGAATGAGTTTCAACTATTCTATTCAATGTCTTCTCACGCTTTCTGACAGGGCTTCGGGTCCGCACCTGGAGAGTACTGGTTGGGCAACCACTTCATCCATCTGCTCACCACACAGAACCGCTACTCTCTCCGGATCCTGCTCCAGGACTGGGAAAACAACGAGGCTTATTCTGCCTTTGAACATTTCCACGTAGGCTCTGAGGAGCAGAACTATCGGTGAGGCTTTTCATGGAACATCTGTGGTCTCTTTGCTTAGTTGTTCTGAACAAGCTGAAACCTGGAATCCTGCCCCGACAGACGGGTGATCTGCCACTCCTAAAATTTCCCAAGGCCACTGCCGAGAATTCTGGGAGTTGATTGTCATACCGGGAGATCACTCCATAAGAAGATCATTTGGCGAGCCTATAAGATTTGGCCCAAGTGTAATTTACAAAAATTCTGTAAGGTTTTATGTATGTCACGTGGGTTGTCTTGATGTCTTTTTTAAAAGCCCACCTAAGAGGTCAGCTTTCCTGCTCCCAATGGATACCTCCCTATTTATTTTTCAACGGCCATCTCGTTTGTCCATTCATCTGGATTTTTTTTTAAAATTCACATTTATATGCCACCCTTCTCTGGAGACTCAGGGCGGCTTACAATCTTTGGAGCACAACCCAATGTGCTCAGCAATAGCCTTCATTCCATTGTATATGCCTGCTTATTACTAAGCAGCATTTTTACAAAGTCAGCTTATTGCCCCCAACAATCTCGGGTCCTCACTTTACCTACCCCAAGAGGATGGAAGGCTGAGTCAACCTTGAGCCTGGTGGGATTCGAGCCTGCACTAATTGCAGGCAGCTGGAGCTAAGTGCTAGGTGTTTAACAGCCTGCACCACCAAGGCTCTTGATTAACATTCAGGTGTTCCTTTAACTCTTTCACTTCTTTCCATTCACTGAATGTCTCCCAATTCCTGTACAAGCAAAACAGCAAATACAGACTGCCCTCAACTTAGGACTACAATTGAGCCCAAAATTTTGGCTGACAGTGAGTTTTAGACAGTGTTAAGTGAGTTTTGCCCCATTTTGCAACCTTTCTTGCCACAGTTGTTAAGTGAATCCCTGCAGCTGTTAAGTTAGTAACACGGTTGTTAAGTGAATCCAGCTTCAACATTTTGCTTGTCAGAAGGTCGCAAAAGTGGACCACCTGACCATGGGGCACTGGCGACCATCGTAAATATGAACCAGTTATCAAGCATCCAAATTTTGATCTGGTGCACCATGAGGATACGGCTGCAGTGGTCGTGTGAACGATGATCATAAATCACTTTTTTCAGTGCCGTTTTTGAGCGGTCAGTAATGAAAGGTTGTAAGCTGAGGATCACCCGTAAGCATCTTGTGTTGTGGGTCTGAGAATCCAATTGTGAATTACAGTTGATGGTGGCTTCTTTGCTCTCTACCTTTGATAGGCTCTATGCGAGGAGATACAGTGGTACGGCTGGACGCACCAGCAGCCTCAGCCCCTCGGGAACTGACTTCAGCACCAAGGATGCTGACAATGATCGATGCGCGTGCAAGTGTGCCCAGATGGCAGGTGGAGGTAATGAGAGGAGAGGGGCCACCCTCCTTCTCTTTTTTTTTAAATAAAAGTTTTTTACTTTTATCACAACAAAAACAAACATAAAACCTTCTTTCTGTTCCTCAGTATGTCAGGAGTACATATTTCTTCGTGCACAAAATAATATCATACATATTTAAGTTGTATATATTTATAATCATTCTTATCAATATTTTATATCGCATAAGTCACTTATTCTATTATCCTTAACTTTAAAATCCTTAACTTTCAATAATATATTTCAAGTTCATCTTCTTACTCTAACTCATCTATTTATCAGTAACATTATACTATACTTATATAATTCAATTCTTTACTCTTCTATCCAACCATTCATAAAATAGATTCCAAATTTTATAATAGTCTTTTTCTTCTTGTTCTCTAATCGTCATTGTCAATCTACTCATTTCTGCACATTCCATTATTCCATTATTTTCTTAATTATTTCCTCTTCTGTCAGAATTTTTTCATTTCTCCAATTTTGTGCAAATACAATCCTAGCTGCTGTTAAAATATTAATAATCAAATATGTTAATTCTTTGTTATAACCCTCAGGCAGAATTCCCAATAAAAATGTCTCTGGTTTTAAGTCTATAGGTTGTTTTATCATCTTCTCCAGCCACATGTGTATTTTAGTCCAATACTTTTTAGTCTCTGTGCATGTCCACCACATGTGGTAGTATGATCCTGGTAACTTCTGACATTTCCATCCTCCACCCTCCTTCTGTAGGTCCATCATTCTGAGAAGTAGCCAAGCAGGGACATCGGTTTAAAAAATGGTACCTGCCACTCTGCAAAGCAGGACAATTTGCCTAGTTGCTTCTGATACATTCCCTCCCCTTCTGAACTGACCCTGAATTCAAAGAACTTTCTGACGTTTAAGTGAGACAAGCAAGCCCTGAAAAATTTAGAATCTCCCTAAGAGATATGCTTAGGTTCAAATCCGAGTCACGGCACCAAGGAAAATATGTTAGGTTTGTACAGCTCAGAATCTGAATTAATCCAGTGAAACTCTGAACACGAGGCTACTGAAATTCAGTTTTATTTTTGATCAAAAGCAAAACTGGGCTTCCCAAATCTCTTGCCTCAAAACAGCAAGGCAAGGCAAGCAAGGCAATGCTTAAAATATGCAGTTTATTCTGTTCTTAATACTAGTGGTTTTTAGTGGCTTCAGGTAGCTAGGATTAAGGGGGAATGGCCATAAACTCACACTGAAGGAGCCAGGAGCCCATTTTCAGATTCTAGGCCAATAGATTATCATTAGGCAGAAATCACTACCTGGTGCTAGGCTGCAAATTTCACCCGCTGTTTCTCAGATTATTGCCACTGCCTGGCTTTATGTACAACATGAAGCTATAGTTTGTTAATTCAGGAAAATACAGTAGCACATTGGGTTGGGTTGAGTTGGGGTCACACATCAGCCTAAGGCTTAACCATGCTTTATATACCAGGGTTGTTAAGTTTGTACATCACTCTGCCAACTGCCAATCTGAGTTTTTCAGGCCCCTGCAGATGCTGCTTCCGGAAGCCAAACTCAAATACACTGTATCATGGCTTAGAGTTGTGTAAACATCCTGTTTAGGTCCTGTCTACCACTTGGAGGAACAAAGCAGCCATCATCCAGCAGATCATGGGGGGAAATATGTTGCTGCAAATCTTTCCTCCTTGCCTTCACAATGTGCTGCAGAACAGCTGGTCTAAAGAAGGGACCTCCTTGCAAATGGCTTGTTGGAAGAACTGACCACTCTTAGATAACAACTGGGTGGAAGGAGCAGCAGGATGATGGATGGAGAAAGTGTGAGAAGAAGGAATAGGACCTTCTCCCATGTTAAGCAGAACTCATCTTTCCTGCCCCAAATGCCACATCCTTGGGGGTTGTGTCCAACCTGAACCCAGATAGCAGTTGAGAAGTACTTTGAAGCTTGAATTCCAGATCTTCTCACTGTTGTTCCACCAACTAATTTGGGTGAAAACTCAACACAGAATTTCCCATGCTAGACAGACCAGTCTTCCCGCCTTCAGTGATGGCTGGGAATTGGGGCAGGTGTAGTCCCACATGCCAAAGAATTGTGCTGGGTTGGGGAAGTCTGGTGCACCCCAAAACACCTGCCCATCAACCTACGTTGCCTAACCCCTATAGAGAGAGAGAGAGACTCAATGGGACAAATCAGTGATGTGATTCAAAACTTGCTTAATCCAAACTATTCTGCAAACATTTCTTAGAAATTTGTGAGAACAATTTCTTTTGACGTTTGAGCCAAATCCTGTCAATCCTAAATATTTTTCCTCCCCACTTCTCTGCCTCCTTCAGGCTGGTGGTTTGATGCCTGTGGACCTTCTAACCTGAATGGCATCTATTACCCCCCCAATCCTGCCACAATCAGATACAATGGCATGAAGTGGCACTACTGGAAAGGGCCCGGACACAGCCTCAAAGAAAGCACCATGATGATCCGTCCAGTGGATTTCAGAGCGGAGCAAGAAGGGATGCTGTGATCTGTCACATGGCAGAAAGAGAGGAGGAGGAGGCCCCCTTCTGGCTTGTACAAAATTGGTGGACAATTGCAAATCCTTGCATCATGAACAAAACCTCATATATATATATATATAGGGGTTGAGGTTCAAATCTCATCCTTCATCTTCAGAGAACTTCAGCTGAAGAAGTGAACGAAGATGAACAAAATCCATAATATATCATATAAATATATATATATATATATATATATATATATATATAAATATAAATATGTGTGGCACACACTTCACTGTGGAAATTTCACAGGAGATCTGGAAGGTGTTGCCTTTTTCTTGCTTTTTTGGGGAGGGGGGGAACAATTAGGCCTGAGTTTCTCAACTTTATCAACTTGAAGAGGTATGGATGACTTCAACACCCAGAATTCTAAGCTGGCTGAGGAATTCTGGGAGTTGAAGTCCACGTATCTTAAAGTTGCTGAGGTTGGGAAATGCAGAATTAGACTGTAAAAGAGAAGCAAATGCGTGTCCTTAAAGGAAACGATCCTGCCCTTTGTATAATATTTGTTGCCCAAAGATTGCAGTGTGGTTTTGGGCTGCCCTAGGAGGGATCAGAAATAAGTTTGGGGGCTGAATGAGAATTACCTATCCTTGATGTTGTAGGTGGAAAGACAAGGAACAAAACTGTAACACTCCATTGATAAAAAGTAATTGGAGTGGGGGAGTTGACATCAGCAATAACATTGTCTCCCCGCCATTCTTTCTTCTGAACTCAAGCATGAACCATGTGCTTCAGACAGCTGTGCCTTTTAGTACAAGAATTCAGGAATTCCAAGAAATGGCAACTTGACAAGGGGGGGGGTGTTTGTGTGTGTGTCTCTGTTCAATGCAGGTGTTTCTGTTAGACCTGTGTGTCTATGATTCTCAGGGGAAACAGGTACAGGTAGTCCTCAACATACAACCACAAGAATTTCTATTGCTCAGCAAGGCGGTCGTGAATTGCACCTGATTTTATGACCTTTTTTGCCACGATTGTTAAGTGGATTGCTGCAGTGGTTCAGCGAATCATGTGGTCATTAAGCAAATCTGACTTCCTATTGACTTTGTTAGTCAGAAGTCAGCTGTGAGGGGTGACCTCACAATCCTAGATGTTGCAACCATTATAAAATACATGCCAAGCATCTGAATTTTGATCTTGTAACTATGGAGATCCTGCAGTGGTCATAAGCAGGAGTGGGATTCTACCAGTTTGGACCAGTTCTATAGAACCGGTTGTTACGATTCTGTGCAGTTCGGAGAACCGGTAAAATCACACCATTGGCTGGCCCCTCCCCTCCCCACCCAACCAGGAGGCTTCCCTGAGGCCCAGTCAGGGGTGGTATTCGGGGGGCTGGGGGAGGAAGAAGTGGCCTGAGAACAGAGCTGAACCTTCCTTAGGATTGAAGCTTCTATTTTTCAGTGCAGACTCAAGCAGCAGATTGCAGAAAGGTAGATCTCTGAGTGAATCTGTGATCCTGCAAGCAGCTCAATCTGCCTGCCTGCTTTGCCTGATTTGGGTAAAAGTTGCTCTTTTTTAAAATAAAAAAATGCAATATTTACATATATATTTACAAGATTTACATACGAGCCATGCCCATCCAGTCACATGACCACCAAGCCACACCCACAAATTAGGCCATGCCCACAGAACCAGTTGTTAAGAAATTTGAATCCCTCCCTGGTCATAAGTGCGAGGACCAGTTGCAAGTCACTTTTTTCAGTGCCATTGTTACAACAAATGGTGGTTATACAAATGGTTGTAAGTTGAGGACTACCTATATGCAAATTAGCTACCAATTTTCTAGCATATTATATCTGCATCATTGGTCTCTTGGAGCCATTTGTTTACATATTAATTGCTGAGCTAAACTCATGAAACCTCTTGTGCAAAGTTTCATTGCAAATACTTAGGATATTTTCGATTTAAAAAAGAAAATACTGGGATTACCGTATTATGGTTCAGAACTCTTAGACTTGGGACTGTTTTAAAATTCAAGTATTTTATCTACAATATGTTTTCTTTTTTAAAAAAAAACTGTTAAAAAGGAATTGAATAAAATAGTGGTCTGTCTTTTCATAAATATCATTGTGTGAAGTGAATCAAGGGAAGGGAAGGGTGTGGAAGGAAAAAAGAGATCAAAGACACCCTGGGATGAACTACCCATAAACCTGGGCTGACATCAGAAAAGCTGATTAGAGCCCTTACCGCGTGGACAGGGAGGCATTTCCAGGAAAGGGGAAAAATATCCTAGAAAATGAAATGGGAAACCACTTCCATATTGCCGTGGAGAAAACCAAATGGAAATGTCTATGTATTCACTAAGACCTGAATCTGTAGGAAGTCCTTGACTTAAGACCGCAATTGGAAACAGAATTTCCGTTTTTAAGCAAGATGTTTGTAAATTGAGTCACGCCCAATTTTTACAACATTTTTCATCATAGTTGTTAAGTGAAATTCTGCATTTGTTAAGTGAATCTTGCAGTCATTAAGCAAATCCAGCTTCCCCCACTGATTTTCTTTGCTGGAAGATGGTTGGGAAGGTTACAAATGGCAATCATATGACCCTGGGATGCTGCTGTGGTTGTTAAGTGCATGGAGAGTTGTGTTCTGACTGAGGCTTCCCCAAAAATCCCTTTTATTAAACGAAGGTGAATTTCTTGCATTCACATTCAGCCAAAGGCCTGGCAAACAGTCTTTCAAGAGTCTAATTAGGAGCAGGGACCTTATCTAGCTTGGAGAGCTGCCAAGTGACTATTTCCAAACGCAGTGCTGACAAGGAAGGACTCGGCACAGAGTCTCTGAGATGCACACACAGATCTTCACACTGCGGCAACGAACAAATTGTTTCCTGTAAAAGCCCCCTCCCCTTTTGCTCCTCTTTTAATCCCTATGGGAGGGTCTAAACATCGTCCACTTGTGCTTTACTCCCACTTCAGCCCTTAGTTCGTCGTTATTCTTTTCTTTTGGCAGCTCTGTGCAGGCTGGGAACCGGCTCCAGCTGCTCCCCCGCCTCACTGCTGTCCAACTCTGGAGGCAGCTGATAACTGCCAGAATGCCCTGGCCCCATCTCTGCTTCTGCCTCGTCCAAGCCTTCCTCAGCCTCCAGGCCTGGCCCATGTTCCTCCCCAACCTCCTCACTGTCCGACTCTGCTAATTCCGCTAGCCGCCAGTGGGCCACAACAAGTTGTCCCACTCTGCATGTTGGCGATGGTGGGTTGGCTGTGGTGAGTTGTCCCACAGCAAGTTGGCCACAGCAAGTTGTCCTAGACCCCCACAGGACCACCTTACTGTATAGACTGCTGATATTACACCATGAATGATACACATCTGAAAAGCAACTCGGTAAAAACCTCCAGAATACAAATTTTCCTAACTGAACTGATGCTTATTTCAAAGCTGCTAGGGTTTTTTTTAAAATATTATTTGGGGTGGAAAAGAAAAGATGGTATTTTAGAAATAGCAAAGAACGACACAAAATCTATTGTGTAGGCCAATTCAAACCAATCAACCAACGAAGCAACTCACAGGCTCTGTCAAAGAATTCAATTCCCCCTTCTTCACATTGGGACTTTTCATTTCCAAATGTGCAGGATTCCAATTCTCCTTCTCAGCCAGGGCATTGCTAGCCGTGCAGGCAGGAAGTGAAAAAATCTGCAGCGTAACATCATATGAAAAACAAAAAAAAAGCCAACTTGAAAAAAATTGCCTTCTCTGACGCAAATCCATCTGCAGTCTGAATACAGTTACCTTTATTGCGGATTCAGACTGGCAGACAACCAGTTTCATCACCAAAATTAATTGGTGTAAATTATAGACATCCATGTTTATTTTGCTTTGGGTCCTGGATCCAGTTTGTGGGCGGTGTGTGCATGCGCGTGTGTGTGTGTGTGTGTGTGTGTGTGTGTGGTGTATATTGCCTTTAGCACCATTGCAGGTTCTCTGAGACATGGAATGAACCCAAGCTGATCGTTGAGTGGGTTTGGCTGTTCCTTTGTTATTGCTTTAGATACAGATAGTCCTCAGCCTATGATTACAATTGAGCCCAAAATTTCCATTAACAAGCAAAACAATTGTTAAGTGAGTTGCCTCATTGTATGACCTTTCCTGCCACAGGTGCTCTGATGATGTTACCTAGTTTGGGTAATGAAACGTCTGCATAAATACAACCAAACTCAGAGAGCATTGAGGAGCCGTCATTTCAACTCCGAGCTACAGATATTCTTCTTTATCAATTTAGGGGTTCCCTTTGCTACAGACTCAGGGAATGCTACTGCTTGTTTTGATTAAAGATCTGAATCAAATCAGAACGGAATAGGAAATAAACAAACGGTAGCTGAAAAGGCCTAATTTCTCCTTTGTTGTTACACATTCCAGATCAGTCTGATGAATTCTAGCCAGGAAGGGCACGGGTCCAACAAACATGTGGTGGAACTCAGACGCCGCATAATCCTGTCCACTTCATCCTCAGAAACAGGGTTGAACTCAGCCCAGATCACATCAGCCAGACTACTTGCACCACGATCCTCAGACCACTGCAAGGTGGAGCACAACCCGCCCGAATCCGATCTTATCCGACAGATATTGACCAAATTCCTCAGCCCTTCCCGGAGGGTCCACCACCTCCCCAGATGTAGGAGGGAGTGGGTGGCCCTAAACAGGGCAGCTGGGCAGTTATCTCTGGGCTATGAGGGTGGAGAGATAAGACCTTCTCGCCACCCCCATAGCTACCAGGTAAGTCCTTATGGGCTCTTAACTGGGCTCGATTGGCTTGGGAGCGGGTGGCCCTCCACCTGCTCTCTACCCCTCCGGCGGCTTCATCTCCCGGAGCTCCTCAGTATACCAAGGAGCTACCCGGGATCCACGGCATGTGAGGGGCATGGGGACAACCCTGTTGAGGGCAGCCTCAGCAGCCTGCTGCCAAGCAGCCGCCAGGTCCTCAGCAGAGTTGTGGGCAAGGGAAATGGGGAAAAACCGGTTCTGCCTGGAACCTTTCAGGGTCCATTAGGCGTCTGGGCGGAACCATCTAGGTGGCTCCTCATCCCAGCAGTGGGGAGCAGCCTGTTGGAAGACCAGCCGCAGGAGATAGTGATCAGACCATGGGCGGGCAGTGTTGTACAACTTCGCCTGCCCTATATCACTACGCCACTGTTCCAAGACAAAAACCAGGTGAGAGTGTTTCCCCCTCATGAGTGGGCCTTGAATTAACTGGGTCAGGCCCATGGTCCCCATGGAGTCCATGAATTCCTGGGCCAAACCCACCCCCAAGGAAGGCAGATTAAAATCACCCAGGACCATAAGCCCGGGAGATCCACCGCCACCCCTGAAGAGAGCCGAGAAACCCAGGCAGGGTTGCTGCCACACAGCTGGGGAAAGGTATGTCAGCAGCAAACCCACCCGACCACCAGGCCCCACCTCAGGAGGAGGGTCTCACTTCCGCCTATCTCAGGAACAGCGACCTCCCTTGGAATCAGGGTCTCCCGAATAACCACCACCACTCCACCACCCCTCCCCTGGGCCCATGCCGGTGCAAAATCCGAAACCTGGGGGCATAAATCAACCAGAGGGACTCCTCCCTCTGGGCCCAACCAGGTCTCGGTGATGCAAGCCAGGTCTCAGCCTCC
Source organism: Naja naja (assembly GCA_009733165.1). Taxonomy (NCBI): domain Eukaryota; kingdom Metazoa; phylum Chordata; class Lepidosauria; order Squamata; family Elapidae; genus Naja; species Naja naja. The sequence goes on along the minus strand of CM019160.1, from coordinate 7,150,886 downwards.
TCCTCAATCACCTCACGGAGGAGGGAAGACTTATTAGCCACAGACCTGGCATTAAAATACACCAGCTTGAGCCCAGGGGTCCCCATTCCCCTGCCCCCAGGGGAGGAGGTCATAGGGTCGGAGCGCGGCACCGCTCAAAGATAGCGAGGGCGCACTCCCAACACGTGACCTGGCCCTATGCCTCGTCTCCCACCGATCCCAACCACCCTAGAAATTGCGGTCCCCGGCCTGCACTCCGGGCCCCCACTGGCCCCCAAACCCCGCCCCCCCACGAGCCTGCAATCCACCCCCCTGACATCATTTCCCACCCTCCTCCCTAGCCTACTTAAAAATTTATTTAAAAATTTAATTAAAGGGGCCCTAGTGACCCTCTTTTTTGCCTTCTTAGAGCCCCAACCCCAACCCAACTCTCCGCCATGCCATCTCTCGGGTTCCATAACCCATCCTCGAGGTAGGCGGTGATAGTGTAGCAGGCCATGTCCTGGAGGGAGGGAGCCTCCTGAAGGCCTGAAGCTCTGCTGCTGTAAAAGTTCGAATATTACAGATCCAAGGATGTCAAGGAACCGGCACAAGGGTCTGTAGATGAAAACAATAAAGTCCGGAATATAGGAACTTGGTAAAGTCCTAGGTACTGCCTGTCGGGGGGTCCAGGAACCAGGCTGCCCTCTCACAACAGACCCGTGGTCGATGTTTAAGACCCTCCTCCGGATCAAATTGTGCAAAGGATGTCAGGACTCTTACGTTTCAGCAGGAAAACTTTCCAAAAATCAAAGAGAACCAGAACAAATCTGGTATGGAACAAGAACATGATCAAGGAAAGACCAGGTGTGATGACCCAGGGTGGGATACAAAACAAACACAGTCACAGGAAACAGGTAAAGCCCTTTTTATTCCTTCACTTCGCTTCCAAGCTCTGAATATTCCTGACGGAAGACAAAAAACTCCCACACAAACAGTTACAAGAAGAAGGGAAAAAGCAACACAAACCAGGCAAGATAGGAGCTGGAGGACGTCCACAAATAACACACACTTGGAAGGACACCAAACTCAGAGAGGAACCATAAACTAGAGATATTTCCATGCTTTGTTTCCAGCGTTCACCCATACGCATGTCCTTCCTCTTATTGAGTTGTCACAGCTGCAGCCCATGAAGCAGATCAAGGCCCTCTCCTCCTGAGTAAACCATGTCTCTCCCTTATCCTCTCCTCCCTGCATGCCCTAGGATGGATAGGGGATGGGCCTGGGTCTTCCTCTGGCTGCCCTCTGCCTCTAGTCTCCTTCACAACGAGCCTTCTGCCCTTTCCTAGTCTCAGAATCAGTTTCCACCAGGGGCATGACACCAGGGACAATACCAGGACAGATGTGGCCAGGGGTTGTGAAGAAAACCACTGCAGGAAAGGTCTCCCAGTGCATTGTGGTAGGAGAGCCAGAGGGATAATGGCTGCAAATGATGTCTGCAGCTCCATTTGAAGCTCCTAATTCCCATGTCGCAGGAACCAGGATGAGCTTATGTAGCTCCCTCTGTGCACCCTGAGGGCACCGAGAGATGAGCATCCAGTGTAGCAACTGCAGGTAGTCCTTGACTTACAACAGTTCATTTAGTGACTGTTCGAAGTTGCAACAGCCCTGAAAAAAGTGACATTTTTCACACTTGTGACCATTGCAGCCCCATGGACACATGATCGAAATTCAGACGCTTGGCAACTGACTCGTATTTATGACCGTTGCAGTGTCCTGGGGTCATAGGGTCACTTTTTGCAACCTTCTAACAAGCAAAGTCAATGGGGCAGCCAGATTCACTTAACAACCGTGTTGCTAACCTAACAACCTCAATGATTCATTTAACAACTATGGCAAGAAAGGTCGTAAAATGGGGTAAAACTCACTTAACAGATGTTTCACTTAACAGTGGAAATTTGGGGCTCAGTTGTGGCCATAAGTCAAGGACTACCTGTCCTGTGTTTTTTGCCCGAACAGCCACGACATCGGTTGCCAAGCCGAGCTAAACAGGAGCAAATCTGGTGGTAGGGCCAAGCGAGGGAAGGCTGGGTGGGGAAAGCTTTCAGGCAGGCAATTCTCTGCAACATTCATGGAAGATACCGTTGCACTACTGTGTCTCACGCCCACTTCCCTTCCAGGGTGGGCCTCTGGTTAAGAGCTGGGAAGGCTTCCAGAAACCACCAGAAGCCAAGAGACTTGCCTGCCCGGTTTGTTTTCTCAGGCTTGCTTTGAGGTCTGAAAGGCAGGCAATCTGCTGAAGGCAGGAAGAGAATTTCCTTTTGCCAACACGTAATGTTACAACACAATAGGAGCCCTCCCGTTATTTCACCACCCATCTCTGCTCAGGGGAAGCCTCAGGAGATGGCATGGCTTGGCTGAGACCACTTAAAGAACCCAACATTGGATGATTAGAATAGAATTCTTTATTGGCCAAGTGTGATTGGACACACAAGGAATTTGTCTTGGTGCAAATGCTCTCAGTGTACATAAAAGAAAAGATACATTCATCAAGAGTCAAGAATCATCAGGTACAACATTTAATGATAGTCATAGGGTACAATAAGCAATCAAAACATACTAGGAAACAGTCAATATAAATCGTAAGGATACAAGCAACAAAGTTACAGTTATACAGTCAACAAGTGGGAGGGGATGGGTGATAAGGAGTGATGAGAAGATTAACAGTAATAGTAGTGCAGACTTTGTAATAGTTGAACAGTGTTGAGGGAGTTATTTGTTTAGCAGAGTGATGGCTTTCGGGGGAAAACTGTCCTTGTGTCTAGTTGTTCTGGTGTGCAGTGCTCTATAGCGTCATTTTGAGGGAAGGAGTTGAAAGAGTTTATGTCCAGGATGTGAGGGGTCTGTAAATATTTTCACAGCCCTCTTTTTGACTTGTGCACTATACAGGTCCTCGATGGAAGGCAGGTTGGTAGTAATTGTTTTTTCTGCAGTCCTAATTACCCTGTGAAGTCTGTGTCTGTCCTGTTGGGTTGCAGAACCAAACCAGACAGTTATAGAGGTGCAGATGACAGACTCAATGATTCCTCTGTAGAACTGTATCAGCAGCTCCTTGGGCAGTTTGAGCTTTCTGAGTTGGCGCAGAAAGAACATTATTTGTTGTGCATTTTTGATGACATTTTTGAGGTTAGGTGTCCATTTTAGGTCTTAAGATATGATAGAACCTAGAAATTTGAAGGTCTCTACTGTTGATACTGTGTTGTCTAGTATTGTAAGATGTGATGGTATGGAAGGGTTTCTCCTAAAGTTTACCACTATTTCTATGGTTTTGAGTGTGTTCAGTTCCAGATTGTTCTGGTTACACCACAAGGCAAGTTGTACAACCTGCCGTCTGTATGCGGATTCATCGTTGTCTCGAATGAGACCAATCACTGTTGTATCATTTGTATTATTTTTATTGGATGATTATTGTTATTTTTATCATTATTATTATTAGATTATTATTGGGTTATTATGATTGTGATTATGATTATTGGGTTATTATTATACACAAAAAACAGTATACACAGCAAACGAGATAACTATGCTGGGTTTCGTATCACAAATCACTAATTGAACACTTCCCAAGCATTTAGGACTGTGTGATGTATCGACGGATTATGTGAGCAGATCCCAGTAAGGTGGCCTTCTGCAGCTGACCAATGGTGATTTTGTCAGCACCAACTGTTTTTAAGTGCTTGCCTAGGTCTTTAGGCACAGCACCCAGTGTGCCGAGTACCACTGGAACCACCTGCACCAGTTTATGCCAGAGTCGCTGCAGTTCGATTCTCAAGTCCTGAGATCTGGTGATTTTTTCAAGTTGTTTCTCGTTGATTCTGCTGTCACCAGGTATGGCAATGTCGATGATCCACACTTTTTTCTTCTCCACAATCATGATATCCAGGGTGTTGTGTTCCAAAACTTTATCAGTCTGTATTCGGAAGTCCCACAGTAGTTTTGCATGCTCATTTCCGACCACTTTTTCAGGCTTACGATCCCACCAGTTCTTTGCTACAGGCAGATGGTAGTTGTGACACAAATTCCAGTGGACCATCTGAGCGACTGTGTTGTGACGTTGTTTGTAGTCAGTCTGAGCGATTGTCTTGCAACAGCTCAGTATGTAATCGATGGTTTCATCCGCTTCTTTGCAGAGTCTGCATTTGGGGTCATCAGCAGATTTTTCTATTCTGGCTTTGATTGCATTCGTTCTGATAGCTTGTTCTTGGGCTGCAAATTCTTCTGTCTCTTTCTTCAGTGTTCTATTGGTCAGCCATAACCACTTTTCCTTGGATCTTTTCAAGGAACTGTCCATGCAGTGCTTGGTTACACCAGCTGTCAGCCCGAGTTTGCATTGCTGTTTTCCTATATTGATCCTTGGTTTGCTGCACTTTGAGCAGCTTCCTATTGTTGACCTCCATCAAAGCTGGTTCAACACTGTCTTTCACATAATCTGCCAGAGCATGCTTCTCTTCTTCGACTGTCTGCTTCACTTGCAAAAGTCCTCTGCCGCCTGCTTTTCTGGGCTAATATAGCCTGTCAATGTCACTTCTTATCCAGGCTGTCCAGCTCTGCCTGTGTCCAGTTTACAATCCCAGCAGTATATCTGATGACGGGTATGGCCCAGATGTTCATAGCCTTGATGGTGTTACCGCCATTCAGTTTGCTTTTTAGAAGTTTTCTGACCCCTTGTGTGTATTCTTTGCTGACCACATTTTTCACTTGCCCATGCTTGACATTGTCCAGCTGCAGTATGCCCAGGTATTTGTAGGCTTCGGGTTGGTGGCACTTGATGGTTTGTCCATTGGGCATTTCGATTCCATCCCTTTCTTCAGTGCCACTGTGGCGCATTTGTCCAGGCTGAACTCCATGTTGATGTCAGTGCTGAAAATTCAAACTGTATTGGTCAGTGACTGGATTTTGATTTCCGATTTTCCGTATAACTTCAGATCATCCATGTACAGCAGGTGAGAGATTTTCTGTGAATTTTTAGTAGTTTGATAACCCAGGTTAGCTTTCTGTAAAATTGTTGACAGGGAAGTCATGGCGATGATGAACAGCAGAGGTGACAAAGAATCACCCTGGAAAATCCCTCTTTTGATGTTGACCAGTCCGTAGCTTTCACTTCCAATAAACAGTTCTGTTTTCCAGTGCTTCCTCGCATTTGCAGTGAAAGTACCAATGCACTTGCATGTTCCGATGACATCCAGGCACTTGATGATCCAGCTATGCAGTAGTGAATCAAATGCTTTCTTGTAGTCAATCCAAGTTGTATGCAGATTTGTTTTTTGGCTTTTGCAGTTCTCTAGAATCATTTTGTTGATCAGGAGCTGATCTTTTGTGCCTCTGCTTCCTCGTTTGTTTCCTTTCTGCTCTACTGGCAAGATGTTATTTGCTTCTAGGTAGTCCTGGATCCTGTCAGCTATGATGCTGTTCAGCAGCTTGAACATGGTTGGCAGACACGTTATTGGCTGTAATTTGCAGGTGTTGCCTCTTTTGCTGGATCCTTCTGTATCAAGTAGATTTTCCCAGCTGTTAACCATTCACTGATGTTTCCTGTCTGCAGCATCTCATTGAATTGTTCGGCCATTTTTTTGTGCAGGCTGGTCAGGTATTTGAGCCAAAAGCCATGCAGTTGATCATTGCCAGGCGATGTCCAGTTCTTGACTTTTTTTCACTCTGTTGCTTATCATCTCAGTAGTTATTTCCAGTTGGTCCATTTTGTTCTTGGAGAATTTCATGTCAAAGTCTCTGATCCACCCAGCATTTTTGTTGTAACATTTCTCAGTCTCCCACAGGTCTTTCCAAAACTGAGTAGTTGCCGTTTTCTCAGGTTTTTCAATTTTCGTATCCCCTGTCTGATTCAGACTCTGATAGAACTGTCATTGGTCTGATTGGAACAATTGATTTTGTTTGTATTGGATGACTCTGGCTTTGTATCTTTCAATTTTTCTTGCTGTTGCTGTTATCTGCTGCTTCACAATTTCCAATGCTTCATCAATTTTTTTTGTGCTGAGCCCCTATTTTTTTATCAGATGTTTCTTGATCTTGCTGTTCTTCAGCTTTTTCTCCTGCAAATTCTTCAAGTTTCTTGCATCTGCTCACAGGCTCTTGATTTTCAACTCCAACCTGATTTTCCACTGTGGTTTTCCAGTCGATTTTCTAGGGGGCTGTGGCTGTTGAATCCCCAGTTCTTCAGTTACTATGACTGCTGTACTGTAGGCAAGCTGATTTGTTTCTTCAATTGATGTTATCTGGACTGCTGCAAGTGCATAATTCACATCTATCATCAGTGGTGCCAAATGTTTTCTAGGCACGGTCTTCAATGTTGGAAGCCTTCTTTTTTCTGCGTTTGATGCTGCATGTGCCAAGAGTTTAGCTTTCAGTTCTTGCTGCCGGGCATTGAGTACTCCTGATGATTTCAATGATGACTTCAGGCCCTTGCTGTTCCTGTTCTTGTAAAACATCTGCATTTTCTTTGAATTCAAGCTGTTCAGTTGCTCCAGGTGTTATTGGAGCATTTTCTGCTGCCACTTCATCAGTCTGCTGTTCAGCAATCTGTGTTCCCGTTTCACAATTTTTCCGTATTTCTTCAAGTTCAACTTCACTGAGCACTTTGTTCCAAGTGATGAATTGTCGCTGATTGGCTAATCATAATTCAGTTATCCTTGAGTATGGATGTTCTTGTTTCCATAATTTGTACATCCTTTTTTGGTAGCGTCGTTTTTCTGGTTCTGCTTTGTAGTAGCATTTCATTACAGTGTGGTTCTCTGACATAGTGTATTTCTGCCGCTTCTGAGGTTGTTCAGCTTCCAGTAGCCCTGCAGGCCCATGCCCTGGTTGCTCAGCTATGGGACCTGTGGCCTGTATAGCCCACTTGTCGATGGATGCCCAGGTTCCACAACACCCGACACGGTCCTTGTTAACCCAGGTGACGACCGAGCCAGTATAGGCTTCGTTTGGTTGTGTTTCACCATGATTCATTGCATGGGTTGTTGGGTGCACTCAGCTGAGCTCCTCAGCCGAGACCTCTCTGACATAGTTGGACCTGTTGGTAGTTTGCACTACCGCCAGCACAACTCTCAGCTTCATTGGAGCAGTTAAGCCCCCCACCACATCAAGGCAGCAGCCTGTGGGGGGGAGTATTGTTATAATTATTGTTATTTTTATCTCTTTTATTCATTAAACATGAAGCTCTGAACATTTAAAAATGTATCACAAATACCATTGACTGGCGATGATGGTTAATACGGGTTGCTGCCAGCATCCTAGGTATCCAAGTATTTTCTTGAGATGTATGATGTTCTGAGTATCTCAGTTTTTTGCAGTTCCGCTGATGTTATTGCAGGAAACTGCAACTTATTGATTTTTTTTAAAAAAATTCCTGGACATGGTACCAAGTGCCCTGGTGACAATGGGTATCACTGTTACATGTTTCATCCATAACCATCAGTCAGGTCGCGATATTTCATGATTTTTTCCAGTTCTTTTTCTTCGACTCTGGTGTCTCCTGGTACAGCGATATCAATAAATTGTATGCTTCAGTTTTTGACAACTGTGATATTATTGTTGTTATTGTTATTATTGTTGTTGTTATCTTTTATTTGTTAAACATGAAACTCAGTCAACCGAACATTTAAAAATGTATCACAAATACCAGTGACTGATGCTAATGATTGATATGGCTTGCTGCTGCTGCTGCTGGTGATTATTATTATTACTACTAGTAGTAGTAGTAGTATTCCTAGTAGTATTCCTAGTAGTATTCCTTTTTTTTTAAAGAGATGGGGCAAACCCCCTCTTTTACACCACCTCAGGAAAACTGCACGGCTGGGTCTGTGAAGTTAGCAAGAGCTGAGCTAGCTTTCGCGCTTGAGGGGACCCAGCAAGTTTACCTGTCCAAGATGCGCCTCCGGCAGTCGGCTGCGGGATGGGCCGGTCTTCGCCCTCTTAGCGGACAAGCCGAGAAGAGCAGTTCTGCGGCGACCTACAGGAAGGGGATGGAGCGCTTTGCCTTCAGCTTGGCTCCGCTCAGACTAGCTGGGCTGGGCTCAGCTCATCCGAGCGGGTGGGGGGAGAAGCCCCGCCTCCGCCCCCAGCGCCCGCCCTTCCTGGTGTGCAGAAGCGAGGGGCCCAGAGGTTGCTGAGCAAGGAGGGCTTGGGCTGCTAAAAGCTTGGTAAGCATAAAGAGTCAGCCGGGAAGGAGCTCCTGTTTCGCGCACCAGACCGCAGCTTGTGCGCGGGCGGCGGTGCTCGGCTTTTCCCGGCCAGTCTCCGGGCTGCAGAGGCGGGGAACTGCCTCGTGATCGTCGTTGCGCAACGACTCTGCGCTTGTAACAACAGAGGCGGCCGGGTGCAGAAGCGGCTGGACGGAGGGATCGCGGGAGAAGGTAAGGGGGGAAAGGTAGCGGAGGGAGGGGGAGAGACAGCAGCGCCCGCTCTCCATCAGTGACCCTTAACCAACTTGGGTCGGTTACCTTCCGTGGCTGGAGAGCACCGAACCAGGTCCGGCACCGCTGGGTTCGCGAAGGGTGCAGGACCCGGAAGAAACGAGCCTCCTTGGGGTTGGGTAGGGGGGGGGCGCAGTCCCGCCTTGGAACCCGAAAAACCAAACCCGAAAAAGTTCTGGTGCCAACCAGAAAGTTGGCTGCATAGCTGAGAAATGTCTTGTTCTGCTGGCTCTGGAAGGTTGACAAGTAGGAAGTAATCCAGGTGTTGCACTCCAAAAACCACATAAAGTTAGATCGTGCTCAGGACTGCAAACTAGACTGAGAAGGAGTGAAAGCATGGTAGAAAACCACATCGTTAACAGATTCCTATGGTTGCCCAGAAGACAGGTATGCATCTCTAAGTGGTCTTTCCCTTTGATCATCAAAGAGCCTTGGTGGTGCAGGCTGTTAAATGCCTGCTCTTAAGATCCAGCTGTCTACAATTACTGTAGGCTCGAATCCCACCAGGCTCAAGGTTGACTCAGCCTTCCATCCTCTCGGGGTAGGTAAATTGAGGACCCAAGATTGTTGGGGGCAATAAGCTGACTTTGTAAAAATGCCGCTTAGTAATAAGCAGGCATATACAATGGAATGAAGGCTATTGCTGAGCGCATTGGGTTGTATCCCAAAATTGTAAGCGCCTGAGTCTTTGGAGAAAGGCGCATATAAATGTAATTAAAAAAAAAGTTTGCTCCTGATGACAGCATGACTTTCGGTTTCAAATAGTTCACTTCAGCCTGTTTTAACTTTTGGGAAGGCTTTTTATGGGATTAGGCATCATGTGGATCAACACGAAATGCCCATCTAGTCCACAAGTCTTAAAGTTGCCAAGGCTGGAGACCCTGATTCTAATCTTGTCAATTTTTGTGTCTTGTTCTCCACATGGAAAGGATCTGTTCATAGACCTGTGGCATGGTTGCTTTGGTTCTGGTTTTGTGGGTGACCATACCCAAGCCCTGGGATCTGCAAATGATGGCTTGTTAGTTAGCACTGACTGGTGAAACCAACTGACCATGACATGTTTAGCAATGCATAGATAGACTCAGCATGGCTTCCTTGGGGGAGGAATCCCCCTCGGTGCTTAGGGTGCTTGTTGTAGGGCAAGGGTCTTCAAACTTGACAGCTTTAAAGACTTGTGGGACTTCAACTCCCAGAACTCCTGAGCTAACAGGACTGGAGGAGGAATTCTGGGAGTTGAAGACCACAAGTCTTAAAGCTGTCAAGTTTGAAGAGCCCTCTTGTAGGGAAACAGTTCAGTTTTGGAGACAACGCTGATCCCAAAATTGTGAGCAGATTCAGAGCAGATGAGTAGTACTTAGACTGAAGTCCACCCTGGGAAATAAAATACTAAGTCAGAGAAGATAGTAAAAATATCTATGGAGATTTTCAATCATCCAGGTCATGGTTGTCCCAAAGGTGCTTTTTCAGAAGGCAGCTGGACTTTCTTGGCTTTTTTCCTTTAAAACATTCGCTTTTCATCCAAGAAGCTTCTTCAGTTCTGACCAGTTTCTTGGATGAGAAGCTAAATGTTTTCAAGGCAAAAAACCAAGAAAGTCCAGTTGCCTTTTGAAAAAGCACCTTTTGGATAGTAAACAATAGATAGTAGATAGCAATAGTAAGTAAAAGCAATAGGTTTTTCTTTATTTCTTCTTTTTTCTGTATTTATTTATATCCTGCTTTTATTGTTTTTGCAAATAATTCAAGGTGGCAAATACATAGATACTTCCTCCTATTTCCCCCACAACCACCACCATGGGAAGTGGGCTTGGCTGAGAGAGAGAGAGAGTGGTAAGCCCAAAGTCACCCAGTTGGCTTTTATGGCTAAGGCAGGACTTGAACTCACAGTCTCCTGCTTTCCAGACTTTCTAGCCACTACTAGACCAGAGACGCTCAGTTATTTTATCTCAATAAATAATAACAAGTCACAGCTTCATTCTCTGGCCAAGAAGACACATGTTGTGATTTCATAGACACCTTCATGAAATTCTCTTGTAGGCCTTTGACTTTCTAGAATCCTCAAGAAGACGCTTATCTTATATGCATTTAAATATGCATTTTTAATAGTACATGTGTTAACAGTGGCCAGAATTGTGTTCGCACAACATTGCAAGGGCAAGACGATCCCCACAGAAGAAAAGATAGTAACAAAAATTTTAGAATGTGCAGAAATGAATAAACCAACATTTGAAATTAAAGAAAAGGAAGACACTGAATATTTTGAGGTATGGGATCTGTTCTATCATTGGTTAAATAAGAGAAGCAGGGGTTAGAATTCGAAGATTACAAGAGAAAGATTAATCTCATGATCAGGGTTGTTTATTGTAACTTATTAATTGTGATTAATTTTGATTAGTTTTACTAATTAGTATGTACAGTATCAATTTTATGAGGGAAAAGCACTGTTATCATGAAATTACCATTAGAGAAGTTATTATTGATTATGACGAATATTATTCCAAGAAATATAACCAGGCAACACACTGTATATATGGATTTTGAACACATTGCTCTTTCTTTTTATTTATATATTAATAAAAATTTTATTTAAAAAAAAAAAGACGCTTATCTTGTTTAGTTATATTCACATTGGATGCACATAAACCTCTTTCCCAAGAAGATTTTACTGACTTGTTTAGGCGTTGGTCCTGAGAACTTTTCTAATTCTTTAAAAACCAGTACAAGTCCCAGAACTCCCATGTTCTTTGCTCCAGGGTTCAGGTTAACACCTTTTGAATAAGCTATCTTCAGAAGAAGGTGTTGCTTCTTTTCTTACAAACGCTTTGCCTGTTTCTTGGTTCGTTATCTTCACTGTGTTCTCAACATCATCTTATCTCTGTACAGATGGTGTTGCCAAAGCAGGGAAGCAGCCACATTAGCAGCCCCTCCAAGGATTGAATCAGGCCATTGTCAGTTTCCTTTAAGCCCAGAGGGAACACAGTTATCATAGCTCGGTTCCTACATTGCACAAAACCATGGTTGATTTATAGGGTTTATTGGGTAAACCATAGTTGACTGGATATTCATACAACATGTAACACGCAAAACAAATCACATTATGGATTCATGTTGAAACTATGCTTTTACATAATTGTTATGAATTTTCTTTCTTTCTGTCTCTCTGTCTGTCTTATGTATGTATGTATGTATGTATCTAATACACAAATATAATTTCTTTTTTCTGTTTGGGTTCACACATTTTTCAAAATTGGGAGTCTAATCCTCTTTTCTTTTGATGGCTAAGATGCTCTGAATAGGACTGGCATATGGGCTCATCAGTAAATGAATTATTATTATTATTATTATTTATTTAGACTTGTATGCCCTACTCGAAGGACTCAGGGCGAACATACAAAAAGGATATACAATAAAATAATGAATAAAAACAAGTCCAAATTACAAAACAGCTAAAACAATAAAATTACAAAATAAGCAAACTCTTAAAACTACCCACCCCAGGGTCAATCCAGGCCGGCCTGCTGAAACAGCCAGGTCTTCAGGTCTCGAAAGGAGCGGAGATCAGGGGCCAAACGCAGATCCGAGGAAGCTGGTTCCACAGGGCGGCGCCCCACAGAAAAGGCCCTAGCTCTGGGAGCCGCCAGCCGACAATGCCTGAACGACGGTATTCCCAGAAGGCCCCTCCTATGGGAGTGCACGGGGCGACTGGACTGTGATGCGGGCAGGAGGCGTTCCCCAAGTACCCTGCACCCAAGCCATTTAGGGCTTTATAAGTTGTTACTAACACCTTGAAGGAATGCTGATACCAAGTTGCTATGAAGCCACATTGTTGCGATGCTTCTTCCTTTTCTTTTTCTAAAGAGCTAGGGTGGAATACATGGTTCCTCCATCCTTATGTCTCCCTTCCCCAGTGGGATTGGTTGCCACTGACACCACATCCAAGCTTGGATTTGAACCCAGCTCTCCCTACCAGAATATCAAATATTGTCTGCAGTCTGTTTGTGACTTTTGGCTGGGTTCATAAATTGCACTGTTCATTGAATAGACCACAATGGCTAGATTCACATATCGGGGTCAAAGCCTATTATGGTTTACTGCACATTTTTAGTACTGCACACTATTATGGTTTACTATGTCATTTAGTCATGGTTAGTATAATGAGCTGAGATCACACTGTGGATTGATTTATCGTGTGGTTTAATTTTGGCTTAGCATGATTGCAAACCAGTGACTTGGTTTGTAAGTCAGTTCATGGTTTAATGTGCAGAGCCAATCATTTGTAGTTAATTCAGTGAGTTGTGGAGAAACGAAAACTGGTTTTGAATTGTATGAACAAGGATATGGTAGATGAATTCATCCGCTCTACCCAGAATTAATGCAGCTGCTCTTGAATCTGCCTTGGGCTTTTTTAAACAAACCATTGAAGACTTAATTTAAGATGAAGGTTCTTTGGAAAAATTGTAGATTTTTGTGAAGTTTCCCGTAGAAACTTGTTACTTCTTGAATAGGATTACCAGTATAGGGGCTGGAATGGGAAATAGGAAGAACATCTTGGAAGAAGGAACATTAAGCCGCTTCCAAGATATGCACACAAAAAGAGAACATCCCTGTCTAGATGAAAACTCAAAGGCATGTTCCCCTACACCACAAACTCACCGTGTAGTGGCTAGAGTGCAGAATTGCAGGTTAATTCAGCTCACTGCTCACTGCCAGGAGTTCGATCCTCAAGATTGACTCAGCCTTCCATCCTTCCGAGGCCAGTGAAATGGGGACTCAGATTATTGGGAGAAATATGCGGTGTAAACCGCTTAGAAAGGGCTGTAAAGCAATATGAAGCGGTATGTAAGTCAAAGTGGTATTGCTATTTTCTCCATTGCAGACGAAATGATGGCTTTTGTCGCCTTGCTGCCCCATTGCTGTTGGCTGGGCTCTGCTGGGGATGGGACTTCCCCTTCAGGAATCCCACATTGTCTTGGGAGGAACGAGTGGATGATCTGGTTAACAGGCTGACTCGAGGAGATGATCCTGCAGGTACAGAAGCATCTGGAGTGGTTTGGTGGGGTTGATGGTCAACGGGCTTTGGAAGACCAGTCTTGTTGTCTTCATCTATCAAACCACATCAGAGGAGTGCCTGATGATAGTTATCCATTCACCATATGGGCTTACAACTCACAGATGGCGAGAGGTGGAGCGCTGGGAAATGGACCAGCCCCACCCATTGCTCGTTGGGCATTGGGCCCTACAACTGGAACACCGAATGTCTTCGTGGAGACGCGGAGGCTCTAGGCTGGGCAACATCCTTTCCTCAAGCACTCGGCTTGGCTGCCTCTTTCAGGTAGGAGATTACCTGTTAAGTCAATGTACAGGGAGTCCTAGACTTACGGCCACAATTGAGGACAAAATTTCTATTCGTCAGAAAAGCCGTTGTTATGTGAATGTTGCCCCAATTCTGTCTCTGAATTCACCCACTTAGAATCTTGGTGACCCATTATTGCTAAATTTTCAGCATACCCTCAGACATAGACATCTTAAGAGTCCCGAGTTTCAAAACCTGGTGCCATTTTGGGAATTGTAGAGTTGGAAGGGCCACAAGGATTGTCTACTCAAAAGACAATTTACACCATCTACCAGAGTCAGATGTACAACTTCTTCTTCTAAATCTCCAGAGATGGAGAACCCAAATCACCAGAAGTAGACTGCTCTACTGTCTACCTATGAACAACCTTTAGGAAGCCTTCCTTGGTTTGGAAGAAAATCTAAGTAGTGTCACGTTATTTCTGAGTCTGGTTTCCGTGGCCAAGGAAAATAGTTACAATCCCATCTTCTGTGTAGCTTCCATTTATGATCCTGACTATGGCTAACATGTCTCAAATAAATCCTCTCTTCTTCAGATTGAATATTGTCTTAAACTGGGTTGTTCCATTTTTGCATTTATAACTGTTGTCCAAAAATAATAAGCTGCTTCTTTACAATCTTTTTTTTTCCAACTGGTATTGTTTCTATTTTCTTTCTTACTTATTTATTCTTAATTTCTGTTTCTTTTCTAATATTTGTTTTATCTCCCTAATTTTTTTAAAATTTATTAAGAAGACGACGACTTGGGTATCCACAGGGGTGGGCAAATGATGTCACCTATGCCATGACATCACAATGCAAATCATGTAAATGATGTGGTGTACACTATTTGCATATGATGTCATTGACACAAAATATGTAGTTGGGGCCTCAGTTAGAGATCTCTGGAAACTCTTGGCCCTGCAGAGAACTGAGACTCCCGTCTGTAAAGAATGACAGCCTGGCTAGGCATGCATGTTTGGCATGACCTCATTTCATGGCAAATAATCATCCTTTTCTCTTCAACTCTCCTTATGTCTTCAAACAGTCCTCAACTCATCTTGAAGTGGCCAATGCTACAGCCACTGAGGTTCGCGCCAAGCACAACTATTTTGACTCCACAGGCTACTACGGTGACCATACCGGCTTAAGCTGCTTCAGCCCAGTCTTGAACATCATGCGGCATCCACTCTGGGGCAGGAACCAGGTATCAAAAGATTTAGGGACATGAATAGGGAGGGTGAGACCTGGAAGATCAGGGAAAACATGTCAGAGACTTTAGTTGTCAGAAGAACAGTCCTCTGAAATGCAACTATTGTTGAGTGTCTCCAAAGTTCTGAAGAACAATTGCTGATTCTTGAACCTCAAGATCAAGAATCTCCTTGTTACCTTCTGGGAGAGGCCATGTGGTATCTGAAGCAGAACATCTAGATTCAGTCATAGAGTTGTTCCATGTGGCATCAACCTTGTGAAGTCTCAATTTTCCTTTTTGCGCTAAGTGTTCAGAATGAACAGGGATTAATATATATGCGTGTGTGTGTATATTTATGTATGGCTGAATATGTGTATGTGTGTAACATATAACACACACATATGCACATGCTATATGTGTGTATGTGTGTATGTATGTATGTATGTATGTATGTATATAGAATCTATATGGAATTTCATTTTTAATGTTTGCCAGTGTGCTCATAGTAAAAACATGACAATAAAGGTTATCTTATCTCAACAGGGATTACACTAAAGTCTATAAATATTCCTAGTCTTGGCCATAAGAGTCACCTGAGCTGAAACAGGAGCTTCTAAAATTAGATTCAAGCAAATCTTGAGATAGTTTGACCTTTTTATTTTATTTATAAAATAAAATAAAAACTATTTTTTTTAAAAAAAGGGATAGTTTGACCTGTAGAAATTTAAGGCAGACCCAAGGAACTGCTAGGCTAGGATCTTGCTCTCAAAAATGGGATAACCAGAAGTAGAAATGGGTGACTCAAAGATCAGGAGCTTTTGCTCATGGGTATTAGCTTAATTTTACAGGTTTAAGGCTGATAATATTCTGCATTTCACTTTAGATTGTAGGTTTAGAGTTACAGTAGTAATACCTTGCTATATTATACACCTATTATTTAAGAAGCTCATTGCTTTGGTGCTTCTTTGTAATTCTTTTCATTTCTTTGCCAGATTGCTCTCATTTTACGCTTGTCATTAACTGAAATAAAAATGGGGTGGGGGAAGAATAGGGTGAGCTGACCAGCTTGCTTCTTTTCCCACTCTTAGGAGACTTATGGGGAGGACCCATTCTTGACCACCCAACTGGGAATTGCATTTGTGAAGGGACTTCAGGGTGACCATCCCCGTTACATCAAAGCTAATGCTGGCTGCAAGCATTTTGATGTCCATGGGGGTCCTGAGAATATCCCTGTATCCCGGTTTTTCTTTGACGCCAAGGTGAGTGAAACGGGATCAAAGATGGAGCTTCTGTCCAGGTGGATTTTGGCGTTGGGCGCCTCCTTCCTGCCAGTTTCTCTAGCTCATTTATTTTCATTCCAACCTCCTAGTTTCTTGCAACCCTCAAAGCAAGAACAGCATAATAGACTTTTAGTTGTTTAATTTAGGGTATGGCATCTCCAAGGGTCATGCAATCATGGATATAACAACACTAAGGAAACACACTATACATACAAACACAAATACAACAGAGGTGGTAAAATATTAAATTGGGCTAAAACCATGATAAAATTGCCATCATATGTCACCGTAGAGTCGCAGTTGGGTAGATGTTATAGTTCAATATCTAAGAAAGTTAACCATCTGACTGTTTTCTGGTGTAGCTGTCATGACATCATCCCAACTGCCTTGAAATTTCTGGAGGGTCAGTTCTCAAAATATATATAAGTTATTGTTTGTTCCTGTGTACCACAGTCACACCCTGGGTGTTTATTTATTTTATTTATTTATTATTGGGATTTCTATGCCACCCTATCTCCCGAAGGACTCAGGGCGGCTCACAACAATAAAAACCTACAACACAAAATTTTAAAAAGTATTAAATAACATCCCAATAATCTAATTAAAATGAATAACCACTAACCCCCCCCCATTAGTCCAGGTCGGCAAGTTGAAAGAGCCATGTTTTCAGGTCATGATGGAAGGATCGAAGGTCAGGAGCCATCCGAAGCTCCAGGGGCAGCTGATTCCAAAGGGTGGGTGCACCCACAGAGAAGGCTCTCCCCCTGGGGGCCGCCAGTCGACACTGGCCGACGGCACCCTGAGGAGGCCCTGTCTGTGGGAGCGCACAGGGTGATGGGAAGTCATTGCTGGCAGTAGGTGCTCCCACAAATACCCCGGTCCTAAGCCATGTTCTGACCCAGCCTTAGCAAGCAATGATAAGCCGCTTACTCACGAGTATAAACAAACCCCCTTTTCAAACAGGGTAGGAACAGTCTTTTATTTAGATGGATAAACAAAAAACCAAATGCAATTAGTCCAAACAGACCTGGTTCTAGCCTAGGAATCTGAATTGTTTCTATATACTAGAAACAATTAGTTTGAACAATTGTCTGTGACAACCAGCCACTGCCAAACCCCTACTATTTATTTCTCAGCCAGGGAGGGGCTGGCTAGCATCCATGTCTGTTTTCCCTGAGAGCCAGCTTATTGCTTTACTTTGCGCTTTGTATGGGTGTTGTGGGAATCTGATCAACCACCATCTCCTATTAGCATTAATTAGAATATGAAATGAACCCTCAACCATCTCCGCACCTTCCGCCGTGAATTAAAGACCTGGTTATTTGACCAACCTGGGCTGTGACCCCTCCTTAGGGAGGGAGGGTTTTAATGTTTATTGTTTTTTATGTCTTATATTTGGGCTTGTCTTTGTTTAATTATTTTTTAAATATTTATTGTATGTGTTTTTAGCTGTGAGCAGCCCGAGTCTTGGAGATGGGGCGCATACAAGTTCAAGTATATATAAATAAATAAATAAATATGTTTAAGTTCTGGCCCAAAGGTGCTTTTCAAGAGGCAACTGGACTTTCTGGGTTTTTAAAGGCGTTTTGCTTCTCATCTAAGAAGCTTCTCCTTAGATGAGCGGAAACATCTTCAAAGACAAAAGAAAGTCCAGTTGCCCCTTGAAAAGCACCTTTGGGACTCCATAACTTCGGATGACTGAGAATCTCCATAGACATTTAAAGGGTTGGCTTGGGTTACAATGAGTGAACAAGGAGACCTTACAGGATGGTTATGAATTTAAGCTATTTACAAATATATTCAGAGTTTTGCAGCGTTAATTCAGTGCCAGAAAAATAAACACAGATGGCTGATGCTTCATTTAACTTCTTTATAAACATAATAAGTAGATTTAACAAACCAGTTGTAGATTTCTCCAACATGGAGCAAACTCAGATAGAAACATGTAGCAAGTAACTTCAGTAGCAACTCAGGAGCTCAGAAACAGACATCAGTTTCACTTTAGTTCAGCAGGCAAGCAAGCTAGTTTCATCTTCAATAGACAGACTCAGAGCTTAACATAGCTGAGTTGCAGAGCTTAATATAGAGCCATGCCTAGGCTACTTCCAGTTTCAGTTTCCAGCCTAGGCTACTTCTAGTTTCAGTTTCCAGCCTAGGCTACTTCTAGTTTCAGTTTCCAGCCTAGGCTACTTCCAGTTTCAGTTTCCAGCCTAGGCTACTTCTAGTTTCAGTTTCCAGCCTAGGCTACTTCTAGTTTCAGTTTCCAGCCTAGGCTACTTCTAGTTTCAGTTTCCAGCCTAGGCTACTTCTAGTTTCAGTTTCCAGCCTAGGCTACTTCTAGTTTCAGTTTCCAGCCTAGGCTACTTCTAGTTTCAGTTTCCAGCCTGGGCTACTTCCAGTTTCAGTTTCCAGCCTAGGCTACTTCCAGTTTCAGTTTCCAGCCTAGGCTACTTCCAGTTTCAGTTTCCAGCCTAGGCTACTTCTAGTTTCAGTTTCCAGCCTAGGCTACTTCTAGTTTCAGTTTCCAGCCTAGGCTACTTCCAGTTTCAGTTTCCAGCCTAGGCTACTTCCAGTTTCAGTTTCCAAACTGTCCTCATTGGCTGATTTAGTTGCTATGCCTGTTCATTGGCTGACCTTGTTACCAAACTCTATTCCAGTTGATGAATATTCTCTTGACAAAACAGTCCTAAACTTAAGACTGTAATGGAGCCTTCTCATTACGGCTGTAAGTCATGATGGTTGAAATGCAGGTTATCCATCTGACTGACCCAATTCTATGACCCTTTTTTGTGGTAGTTGTTAAGCAAAGACCACAGTTGTAAAGTGAACGCTGTAATTGTAAAGTGAACCAATTATCCACTATAGGCTGGTTTTGCTGAAAACCAGAAGGAAATGCTGGTTTTGGCAAAAACCGTAGTAAAATGCGGTCATCTAAACCCAGGAGGCTGCAAACAAATCCATAAATGTGAGCTGGTTGCTGAGCAGTTGACATATGGCTGTGAGGGAGGGTGCAGCTGTTGGAATTAAGGAACCAGATTGTAAGTACCCCCGGGAAAGGTCCATCAATTTTATGAGCTTTCTGGCAGTGGTCATATGCAACCTAAGAGGCTAAGGTGAGGACAGAAGACAGAGCTGATTTGGGAGGAGTTTCACAAGTTGAATGAGCTGGCAACCTACCGAGAACATGGTGGTGTGTTTTGAGACAGGTGGAGGAACGTGATTGGCGCATGACTTTCCTGCCTCAGTTTGAAGCCTCGCAGGCTGGGACATTTAGCTTCATGTGTAGCTATAACAGGTATTTTTATTTTTATTTATTTATTATTATTATTTTATTATTATTTATTGGATGGTATTTTTCATTTTGTTTTGTTTTGTTTTATTATTTTATTTATATCCTGCCTGTATTACTTGTACAAATAACTTGAGGCAGCAGACATATATCCAACAAATCTTCCTCCTCCTATTTTACCCACAACAACAACCCGTGAGGTGAGTTGGGCTGAGAGAGAGGGGTTCAAAGTCACCCAGCTGGCATTCATGGCTAAGGCGGGACTAGAACCTCTCCGTCTCCTGGTGATTGGCCCAAAGTCGCCCAGCTGGCATTCATGGCTAAGGCGGGACTAGAACCTCTCCGTCTCCTGGTGATTGGCCCAAAGTCACCCAGCTGGCATTCATGGCTAAGGTGGGACTAGAACCTCTCCATCTCCTGGTGATTGGCCCAAAGTCGCCCAGCTGGCATTTATGGCTAAGACGGGACTAGAACCTCTCCATCTCCTGGTGATTGGCCCAAAGTCACCCAGCTGGCATTCATGGCTAAGGCGGACTAGAACCTCTCCGTCTCCTGGTGATTGGCCCAAAGTCACCCAGCTGGCATTCATGGCTAAGACGGGACTAGAACTCACCACCGCTGCTTTTTTCCTGGTGCCTGAATCACCAGACCAAACTGACTCTTGTCAGATCAGGAAGACTGGAAGCAATGACCCCAAAGTAAGTCTGCTAACCATCCGTGGTTCGTCTGGCAGAATTAATGGAGTCCCAGCCTGTGCAAACAAGAAGCTGCTGACAGACATCCTGCGTGATGAATGGGGCTTCCAGGGTTATGTAGTGGCGATGAAGGTGCTGTGGAGCTGATCATGGCTGGGCACCGCTACACCCACAGTTTCCTGGAGACTGCAATTGGTGAGTGTTGCAAAGCACCTCCCTTCTCATCTCCATGCTGGAAGCCCTTGCAACCTAGCTTCAATTGCAGATTGAGTTCTGAGAGTCCATGCTCTGGAGCTAATTTTCTAGCCTGGAACCCAGATTTGTTTCCATCTGTCCTTACTTTCATCATCAAACTACCGTTTTGTCTACCAAAAACTCCTTGTCTGCAATTAGCACATATAAAGGTAAAGGTTTCCTTTATCCAGTGGTGCCCAACTCTGGTGAAGGTGCTCATCTGCATTTTTTAGCCGAGGGAGCCAGTGTTGTCCAAAGACGCTTCCATGGTCATGCGGCCAGAATGACTATACTCCAAGGCAACACTGTTACCTTCCCACCGAAGTGGTACCTATTTATCTACTTGCATTTGCATGCTTTCAAACTGCTAGGTTGGCAGGACTGAGGCAAGTAACAGGGTCACCCCATCACATAGCGCTCGGGTCTTGAACCCAGATAAGTTAGCTTTCCAGCTGACAAACCTAGCATATTTAACCCCTGAGCCTGCCAATTACCACATCTACTATCATCACGGATGAAATTATAAATATTATCTTAGGCACTATCAGGCTAATGTTAGCAGTGAGAAATGGAGATCCAAAGGACTGTAATATGAACATCGGTAGTTGAAGCTGCTAGGGAATAACAACTCCAACACCTGGAATTGGAGGGCAACAGCAAAGATTAACTTGTCCTCTATCATGAGGTGGTGGCACAGTGGTTGGAATGCAGTACTGCAGGCAGATTCTCACTTGCGCAAGGTTGACTCAGCCTTCCAACCTTCCAGGGTCATTAAAATGAGGACCCAGATTGTTGGGGGCAATATGCTAACTTTGTAAACCGCTCAGAGAAGATTGTAAAGCCCTGTGAAGCGGTATACCAGTCTACCTGCTATTGCTATTTACTTGCTAAGGGTGGCACACTATTGCCAGGCTCTCTGTCTCCTCAAACAGATAGACAAACCATGGCTTGCAGATAAACATGAATTGAATCCAATGTTTCACTGAATGTTTTGGACTAACTGTGCCATCCTTCTTTCTCCCTGCAGTGGCTGTGAATGCCGGATGTAACCTAGAGCTTTCTTATGGGATGAAGAAGAATGTTTACATGTACATAGCTGAAGCCCTTAACAAAGGCAACATCTCTCTGGAAGTAAGTGGTCCATCTCCTTGCAGTAGAAGAAAGTGCCACCAATTCCAGAGCAGACAAGTCGGGATGTGATAGTGTCTCTTTTCCAAATGAGTGAAGAAAAACAGGGAACCCAGGGCTCTTCCAAATGTTGCTAAATTACAACTTCCAGCATCCTTTGCAATTAATTACTGTTCAGAGTTTTGCAGCATAAATTCAGCCAGAAAAGTAAACACAGGTGGCTGAGGCTTCATTTCTTTATAAATACATGAAGTAAATTTTACAATACCAGTTGTAGATTTCTCCAACATGGAGCAAACTCAAACAGAAGCAGACATGTGACAGGTTCAGAGCAGAACAGCAAATCAGGAGCTCAGAAACAGACACTGGTTTCACTAGGCAAGAAGTTAGTTTCTCTTTCACTTTAAAGCTGAGCACAGAACAGAGATAAACCACGCCCAAATTCTCTCTTTAGGTTTCAGCCCTCAACTCAGCTCTCATTGGCTGACCTTTTTACTAAGCTCCATTCCAGTTCATAAATATACTCTGACAATTATTACTAAATGGGGTTGCTGGGAGTTGTAGTTCAGTAAGAAGGACAGGGCTCTAAGGAGTATGTCCTTGAAGAAGAAAAGCTAAGTCAGATTCCACAATGATGGATTCATATTACAAAGTAGGGAGGTTTTGATTTCAGGTGTTTGAGCGTCATGGAAAGAGCTAGACTTATCTTCAACTGGAACTTTAAGCAACAGAAATTAGATGGTCATTTTTCAGGAATGTTACAGAAGACGAGATAATCTTTGCTGTTGCACTCCAACTCCGTATTTTGGAGCTGTTATTCCCTCGCAGCATTCACACAACATGCTCAACTATAAACCCTGGAACTCCTAGGTAGTCATTACTTCATGACCACTTAACAAATAGGCATTATGAACCATGGTGGCGCAGTGATTAGAATCCAATATTTCAGGTGAATCTACCCACTGCCAGGAGTTCGATTCTCACTGGCTCAAGGTTGACTCAGCCTTCTGTCCTTCTGAAGTCAGTAAAATGAGGAGCCAGATTGTTGAGGGCAATATGCTGACTCTGTAAAGAACTTAAGAGAGGGCTGTAAAGCACTTCAAGAGTTTAAGTGCCATTGCCATTGCTATTAATTGCAGTGAGCAAGCAAGCAAATAAACCATGATGGCCTGCATCCCATACTAAGGCAGCACTTGGATTCCCACAACCTTCTTAAACCATGGACGGTGTACTGCAGTCTCTAGTATGCTTAAGAATTCAGCACCTTTTATTCCAGCTTCTTGTATGTTACAACACTTGTGCTGTGCTTCATTGTAGTTGCTACTTTTGTTCATTTCTTGCACACATGCTTGGTTAAAGCAAGTCTACATTTTCACGAATCCCTTATGTATTAAAAGATAGCTGTGTGTCACTGCACCGAGGCCACAGTATGTTGGCTTGCAAAGGCAGTCTCAAGACTGAGATCCTTGTTGGCATTTAACAGGATGGACGTGTTTGAAATAAAGTAGGGCTGTGGTTTTACTTGTGGCAGAAGTGAAATGCTGCCAGTTTGGCCCAGTTCACGTGAACCGGTAGTAAAAAATGCTACCGGTGTGGTTAACCGGTGGTGGTTCATCTGAACCGGTATTTCAGCTGGTGCGATTTAGATTAGCCAGAAAGCAGGAAATCATTGGATTTCTTGCTTTCTAGCTAATCTAAATCGCGTCACAGCTGATTCCCCCGCTGTTGTACTTATCTCAGAAGGCTTCAAAATACTTCTTTTTTCAGTGCCCAGGAGGCTTCCCCGAGGCCACCACTGACTTGTGGTATATAGGCCCAAACCTATCAGCTTTGTTCTTGGCATTAGGAGGGAACACTGTGTGATGGGTATGACAAGAGCTGGTAACTTCTCTGTCTTCTGAAAAGAATTCTGTGCAAGGTTCAGTTAAGTAAAGCCATGAAAGGCAACCATGAATATTTCCTGATGACCATTTGCGACTTTTCCCAGGCAGCTTCTGACAAGCAAAGTCAGTAAGGGAAGCCAGATCTGTTTAACAACTGCATCAAAAAGCTTGTAAAGTAAGGCATGGCCCACTTAGCAACTGCATTGCTTAGTGATAGAAGTTCCAGTCCCAACTGTGGTCATAAGCTGAGGACTATCTATACATGTTCTTGGGGAAAATGTAAGTTGAGGACTACTTTAAAAGCGGTTCTTGGAGGAAAACAAATGTAGAATAAAAATAAAAGAAATTGCAGTGAATAGAAAATGTAATTTTCTGGGATAAGAGAAAGTACAAATCCCTAATTAGAAGATAGCTCAGCCTCCCTACTGAATGGAGAGAAAAGTGGAATTAAGGAAAGAAAAGGTGGGAATGGCTTGGAACAAGAGAGAAGAATGCCATCAAAATGTGCAATGCAAGGTTTGTGGAATGATGTGGGAAGAGCAGTTGGATGCAATGAAAACGAAGGCTTGTGTTAATGTTCGAGTTTGCTGACGGAGGGTATGCATGTTAAGTACACTTTTAATTCAGATGATGCCACGGGGTTGGCTTAAGTACTGGAGTGATTTGCAGAGGATGTTAGATAGATTGTATAATGCAACGGGAGTATCCAAAATAATGCATAATAGGAGAAATGGAATGAATAATTGCAAGTTATGCATCAGTGGACAAAACATAAAACAAAACCCCACAACAAAGCAGGTAAATAGAATTGTGTACCTTGGTGGGATACAGTAGGAAAATGTGCAGAGTCATTTTAAGATAAATGGACTTGGTGGCTCAGGCTGTTAATTGCCTGCACTTAAGTTCCAGCTGCCTACAACTGCTGTAGGCTCGAATCCCACCAGGCTCAAGGTTGACTCAGCCTTCCATCCTCTCGGGGTAGGTAAATTGAGGACCCAAGATTGTTGGGGGCAATTAGCTGACCTTGTAAAAATGCCGCTTAGTAATAAGCAGGCATGTACAATGGAATGAAGGCTATTGCTGAGCACACTGGGTTGTATCCCAAAATTGTAAGCCCTGAGTCTTCGGAGAAGGGCGGCATATAAATGTAATTTTAAAAAAAAAGATATATAAATGCTGGAAGAAAAGTAACTCCTTTACTTAAAGATTTAAAGATGAAAGATGTTATCCAAGTTATCAATAGAATGATTGAGCTGATTTATTGCTGAAGTAGCCTACAATAATGTGGTGCACGGCAACACTGGTTTTACCCCTTTTAAAGTGACCACAGGGATTGAATATGTGGCTGTGCCGGAGATCCCTCAAGACATCCCCTCTTCCACCACATTAACCGATTGGATGGATAATATAAAAGTCACATGACCAGGGGTATGCAAAACTCTGGAAAAGCACCCAAAAAGTCAAAGGAGGACAGGACAGACAAGAAAGGAGCTACTCGCAAGGTGTTTAAAGTAGACAATAAGGTATATTTTGTCCACAAAATACTTGAACCTAAAAAGACCTTGTAAAAAACGAGGTCCGAAATATATAGATCTTTTCAGTATCCAAGGGATTTAATTGCCAAGGGATTTTAAAAGGATATACCCAGTGTTCCATTGGAGTTTATTGAAGACACTCTGCTTCTCCTTACTTCCTGTAGACGATCCGGGATCGTGTCCGTCCGCTTTTCCTCACACGTCTACGCCTGGGCGAATTGACCCACCAGCCATGAACCCCTATAATGCACTGGGGATGGAGGTTGTACAGTCAGAAGCCCATCGCAATCTGGCCCTCAAAGCTGCCCTCCAGAGCTTTGTTTTGCTGAAAAACCGGAACGAAATGCTGCCTTTTAAGGAGGAATATCTGTTGCACAAGACCATTGCAGTAAGTGTTTACTGAGAGGCACTTGCAAAATCCACCTGTTCCTGATAAATTTGCACTAAAAATGGACATTCCCTCCTGGGACATATTCATGGGGAGACTGACACATCTGTGAATGTGACTGAGCAAACATTGTCCAGATTGTCCAGTTGACTTCTGGGAGTTTCACAACTGATCAGCAACACCATTTGGCTCCCAAAATATGGGACAACTAAAAAAAAACCCTGAAGTTATTGGAAGAATAAAGACTCCCTCAAATCAAGGTTAATTGGTCGGGGGGAGTGTTATGTGGACCCTTTCATACAGGTTTTTTTTTAGTTTCAGGCAAGTTCTGAAGTCTCCTGGTGGGGGAACCATCTGATTAAGAGGGTCCAGTCCTATTTGGCCTTTCAAGATCAGCTGAGGTTGGGTGGATGCCTTCACCTGCAGAACCTCCCTTAAATGAGGTTGCCGAAGAAGAATCTTGCTGGGGTGGTGGTAGGGGGATGAGAACCAGGAATAGAGATTGGCACGGGGTGGGATGCTACCGGTTCTGTCCGGCTCTGTAGAACTGGTAGTTCCGAAGAGCAGCAGACATAGAACCGGTTCTATGTCTGCTGCTGTTTTAGCCCCCACCCACCCACCCAGGCTCTTACCTGACCTTTGTTTCCTGCTTTTTCAACCTCAGCTGCCGTGCGAGGCACAGTTGTGGTTGAAAAAGCAGGAAAAAGTGCTTTTTCAAATGCTGCTTCCCTGCACGCAGCACTGCTCAGCTGTCCAGGCAGCAAGCTGATGAAGATTTACACGCATGTGCAGCGTGCAGGGAAGCACATCGTAAATCACGGAACCAGTAGTTAACCCTGCCAGATCCCTCCCCCCTGGATTGGCATGAAAAGTTTTGTGGCTTGATTCCTGGGTTCAGTGTGTTTCTGGTTAGAAATTAGGTTTCTAATTTTAAAAAGGGAGGGAGGGGGGGAATTTTCGAGGTCCTGCTGTGGGTCCAGACTGGCCAAATCTTAGGGTTGCTTTTTCAAAGAGTGGGTGCTATGATAAATACTGTGGATTTTAGTTTGTTAGATTCAATTATAAAATGGGGACGAAGTCAATCCCAGAAACCTTGATAGCCACTAACTTGATTTTCCTCTGAGAGACAGCATCTCCTCTACTTTCCCTTACTCTTTCTGGCAGGTAGTCGGACCTTTTGCAGACAACGCTAATCTTCTCTTTGGGGACTATGCACCAGTCCCTGAACCCCAATACGTTTATACACCCAGGTAGGACCAACAATCCCTCTCTCTGCCCACAAACAGGTTTTGATGTGACTGCGGTGGTGTGATTGGGGCTGATGGTGTTCAATCTGAGCTCTCATCTAGACTTCTTCTCAGCTTTTCTACAGCTGGTGTGAATTATTATTTTATTATTTTCTTTATTAAATTTATGAGCCACCCCAACTCACTGTCAAATGAGAGAGATGTGTTATTGGAGTGTTGTCTTGGTTGTGGCTCTTCCTTCTGTTCCTCAAGGTTATTCCTTCTTCTGATTACACTCAACTATGAAGCCAACTGCAGTTCAACTACTACTTTGGGTGTTCTGCTGGTTGTAGGTGCTTCAAACGTGCGTGTAATATGGTGGGACGTATGAAGGACGTTCCCAGGGTTGGTTGATCCAGTTTCACAAGTCAAGGTTCTGAAGAGGAGGTCCTTCTGTTGTTTCTGGTGACTTCTGAGAAGTTCTTGTTTCTGGCTGATGCAGGAGAGGCTTAGCAGCTATCGCAGCAAATGTCACCTCTGCCCTTGGATGTGAGCATCCAAGATGTCTCGTGTATTATCCCAAAGATGTGAAAGCTGTAGTCGAAGGAGCAGACGTTGTGGTTGTGTGCCTTGGGACAGGTAAGAGCTGTGCCTAGAAATGCAGGGTTTCTGTCAGCCCTTCAAGAAGTCTAAGGTTTGCCTTTCAAGAGGCTTGAAAATATTGGCTTAAGATCAAAAATTGGCTACAGGAAATCACCAATGAACAATTAGATCTAGAACCAGAACTCTTCCTTTTGGGGATCTTCCCAAAAAATATGAAAAGAATACAAAATATTTATTATTACATATATTGACCGCTGCCAGGATTGCCTTTGCCCAATGTTGGAAACAGCCATATATACCCGCAGAGAAATTGGTTATACAAAAAGTTATGAATTGTGCTGAAATGGATAAATTAACTCTGAGTTTAAAAGATAAAGAAGCTTCAATATTCTATAAGGTGTGGGAACAATGGTGTAGCTGGATAGATCGGAGATAAATTAAGGATAGGTAATGATTAAATATAGAATATAAAATATAGAATAAATATAAAATATAGAGTGTAAGAATGTAATTATGCACAAATTAATACCTGTAAGTATTGCACAAATTGTTATACTATAAGCACCACAAATAGCTGTTATTGAGTGTTATTTTTTTATATTTTTAATGTGATAAAATTTAATAAAGTTTATTTAAAAAGAAGTCTAAGGTTGTAGTAACAGAATCTTGCAAGCCTGAAAACATTTCTCCCTCTCCCGCCTTAAAGAAAAGTTTCCCAACCTTTCTGGCTTTATCGACCAATGAGAGAGAAGGGATGGTTCCATATGACCAGCCAGCAAGAAAATGCACGCACACAGCCCCATGTGCACAAGCTGGTATGCATGTGCCTGCATGCATGACACTTCCGCAGCCTGATTCTGAATGGCTCACAGCACAGTAGTGGGCTGTGGCCCAGAGGTTGGGGACTCCTGCCTTAAAGGGCTGCAGAACTGCCTTAAAGCAGGGGTCCCCAGTCCCCATACCGCAGCCCATTACCAGGCCATGGCCTGTTTGGGCTGTGCGAGAGATAGAAAAGTGCATGTGCGTGAAGTTCCATTAGCATGAGCAGAGGGCACTTGCATGCAAAGCTCCACTTGCTTGAGCAGAGAGCACGCACACGTGTGTCTGCCTCTCTCTCTCTCTCTCTCTCTCTCACACACACACACACACACACAGGCTGGATTGCCAAGCTGGAAAGTTTGGGGATCTGTGCCTTAAAGGACTGAAGAAGCTTCTTGGATAAGAAGCGAAACATTTTCAAAGAGAAAAAAAACAAGAAAGTCTGTTGTCTTTTGGAAAAGGAACCTTTGGGAAAACCATGGCCTGGATGATTGAGAAGTTTCCCCTTCTTCCCAGAAAAAATCCCCAGCCATAGAGATTGGACAGCTCTGGAACATCAGAGCATCAAAGTGGTCCTTTTCACACACACTCTGTTTCTTCCTCTCAGGGGCTGATTTGGAGTCTGAATTCAACGACCGCAAGAACTTGTCTTTGCCCAGACATCAACTGGACCTTCTGCAGTCCTCTGTGGCCTGGGGTGAGTTTGACTATCTCCTTCCCCAGAGGAGGAGTCCAAGAAGCCTGGAGTGACATCACTAGAAGAGATGGGGCCAGCATTTTGGCCTTCTTGGACCACATTTTAGGGTCCAGTTGAATTATTATGGCCCAATTGGGTGGTAGCACCTAGTGGATCTTGACTGACCTTGAAAAGCTAAGCAAGATCAGACCAGGTTTGTTCTTTGGGTGGGAGACCCCAGAGAGATTCTAGGGTTGTAGGGTAGAGTGTGAAGCTGAACAATCCAGCAGGTGCTACTTTCAGGAAACTACTTAAGTACTGTCCCTGTAGTTAGTAGGATTTGAGCTTTACTCAACCAGTATTATAAACTTTTTAGTATTGTTAAGGTTGACAATAATGGTTGCTTTAGAAAAAACATTGCATGCTTCCTGTCTTGTACCTCCTTGGTCCAAATAAGGCATCATAATGATTGGGAGTTTACTCTCGATATTAGCTGCATGATGGGATCAGGGTTGAAAAGGTACTTTGGACTCTGGGTTGGTTACCTGTAAGTTACCTGTGTCTGCTACTACCACCCATGGATCTTATTCCTGAAAAGCATGTCCTCTGCTCACCTGGAACTTGGTGGTGATAGGCAGTTCCCAGGGTCAGCCGTCTTTGGCTCTCCTTCTACATGATGGTTGGGGATGAGGGTAATCCACATGTCTGGAGAACATCACCTGTGAGGGATGCACAGATCGCAACTTGTCTCCTCATGAGCTGGGTGGGGTCTTTCATTTCAGCCGCTGGCCGTCCTGTGATTCTGCTCCTGTTCAATGCCGGCCCTCTGGATATCAGCTGGGCCAAGGAACAGGATGGCGTGGGGGCAATTGTGGCTTGTTTCTTTCCTGCTGAGACCACAGGGCTGGCTCTGGCCAAGATGTTGGTGGGCGCTGAAGGGGCAAATCCAGCCGGCAGGCTGCCAGCTACATGGCCAACAGGAATGGACCAGGTATGGCTGGGTTGGGGAATGGTGCTTCTTTCCTGGACTGTGGCACTCGAAAGGAAGGAAATAGCTGAATCCTCCCCCCCCAAGGAAAAAAAAACCTACAGAAAGTCCTCAACTTAATGGCCATGACTGGGGTAGAACTTCCATTACATTCATTAAGTGAGTCATCACTTCATCCAATTTTATGATCTTTTTGGCCATAGCTGTTAAGTAAATCCAGGGTTGTCAATTGTTTTTATTTTCCAGAAAGTTGTTGGGAAGGATTTAAAAGTTGATTAAGTGATTGTTTATCTATTCTATTCTATTCTATTCTATTCTATTCTATTCTATTCTACATTCTACATTCTACATTCTACATTCTACATTCTATTCTATTCCTAATTTTATTGCACTGGTGTGCCACTAGACATCTCTAGACCAGGGGTCACCAACCTTTTGGACCTCAGGGACCATCAAACTCATAATTTTAAATCCCAGGGACCACTAGCCAGTTCTGTGGGCATGGCCTAATTTGTGGCTGTGGCTGGTGGTCATGTGACTGGCTGGGCATGGCTTGTATGTAAATATATAAATATTTATATAAATATGATTTTTATTAAAAAAGCAACTTTTACCCAAATCAGGCAAAGCAGGCAGGCAGATTGAGTTGCTCACAGAATCACAGAATCATTCAGATATCTATCTGCCATCATGTAGCTCGGTCTGTCACATAAAATTTGCTAGCAAGCAAACTCACAAAATTAACTCACAATACACCATGTATGTAAATATTGATTTTTTTATAAAAAAAGAGCAATTTTTACCCAAAATCAGGCAAAGCAGGCAGGCAGATTGAGTTGCTCACAGAATCATTCAGTGATCTATCTATCTGCCATCAGCTAGCTCAGTCTGTCACATAAAATTTGCTTGCCGTGAATCTGCACTGAATAATAGAACCTTCAGTCCTAAGGGAGGTTCGGCTGTGCTTAAAAGCAGAGCCGAAGATCTAAAGACTAGCTAGAAAGCAAGAAATCCAACCATTTCCTGCTTCCTAGCTAATCTAAATCTCCCAGCAAAGCAGAACAGCTGATGGTCGGAAAAATAGCAATTTAGCAGGTAAGTTTGCGGGGTAAGGAGTGAGTGGGCGGGGA
The DNA here is from genome assembly GCA_009733165.1 of Naja naja. NCBI lineage: Eukaryota > Metazoa > Chordata > Lepidosauria > Squamata > Elapidae > Naja > Naja naja. The sequence goes on along the minus strand of CM019160.1, from coordinate 7,120,048 downwards.
GGGTTCCTGTGGGCCATGTGGGCGGCGCAGCCTTGTGTTTCTGCACAGCCTGGATTAATTGCTTTGAGGGGCGTGTGCTCTGGGGGTGAGATTTCTCTGTGGCCCACCAAAGTTTTCTCACGGCCCACCGGTGGGCCGCAGCCCATCAGTTGGCGACCGCTGCTCTAGACCATCTTCTTATTAAAAATCAATACAATATAAAATCAGAAAAACCACCTGCCTATAAGAAATAAAAACCCATAAGATTATACACATGTAATGTCTAAAAATAGCAGCCACTGCCCCCAGGTCTGTTAGACAGAAAGCCTGACAGAAAGCATTTGTTTTTCCTCATCCTTGAAAGTTAACAATGTGAGAGTCCTAACCAGAACACTAGCATTTCTTGGAATGACCATATACCAGAGCAAATTTGCATGCTCAAATGTGTCCAAAGTGTTCCAAGAACCCTCAGTCCAACTGTAAATGTCCTGGGCTTTTCAAGATGGACAGAGCTGAAACAGATCCCTTGACCACCTTGGCTGATCTTTAAAAACGTAGTGGGGATATGATGGGATTACCGCTGGAATGTGCATCACCAAAGGATTGCAGACTGAACTGGGAACTCATACATCGTCTTGAAAAAAGATAGTTTAAAAAAAACATTTCTGTGTTGTTGCCGGGGAAACTACATAAAAGACTCTACGAAGTTCTTCAGAGTGAAGGAGACTTGACTTTTCTAAATATAGACTAGAAAATACATCATGTAAAATTAAAGTCCGGTCTGCTGTTTAGCAGTGTCCCTTTCCCAGAGCCAGATTCTGTTGCAGTCTTTCCTTTGAAGTGTGTCAGATTCCACAAAGGCCGCTGGCAATTTTAATTAAAAGTTTATGCAGATTCAACCCATTGAATTAGGTTTTTGTGGGTCTCCAATGGGGGATTAGCCACAGCCCATTAACTGCCTTGAATAGAAAGGACTGTTTTTAAAGTATGCGGGAAAATAATGCCATCACACCATTTAAAATAAAAGCAAGGAAAAACAAATCGGTAATTAAACCTTAACTACAGAAAAATAAGCTGACATTTAGAGCACTTAATCAAGGGTGGTTAACCAATAAAGGCTGGGCAGGAACAGTCCCTCAAGTCGCTCCTAGATCCTGCTTGCTATAGCCCCAAATTCCCAAAGGTATTTTTTCAAAGACAACTGGACTTTGTTTTTCCTTGAAGACATTTCACTTCTCATTCAAGAAGCTTCCTTCCATTCTCCACCATTCAGTCAGAACTGAAGAAGCTTCTTGGATGAGAAGCAAAACATCTTCAAGGAAAAACAAAGTCCAGTTGCTTTCGAAAAAGCATATCTGGGACCAACCCTGACCTGGATGACTGAGGATCTCCATAAACGGGTGGGTTTCTACCGGTTCTGTCCGGCTCTGTAGAACCGGTAGTTCTGAAGAGCAGCAGACATAGAACCGGTTCTATGTCTGCTGCTGTTTTGGCCCACCCGCCCGCCCAGGCTCTTACCTGATCTTTATTTCCTGCTTTTTCAAGTTCAGCTGCTGTGCGAGGCACAGCTGCGGTGGAAAAGCAGGAAAAAAGAGTGTTGTTTCAAACGCTGCTGATGAAGATTTACGGGCTCGCGCGCAGCATGCAGAGAAACACATTGTAAATCACCAAACATTGTAAAACATCGTAAATCACTACAAACCGGTAGTTAACCCTGTCGGATCCCACCCGTCCATAAACATATAGCCCCTAATCTTTCCATGTCCTCCAGTACTCTTGTCCTCAACCACAGGTACCCCCAATGGAGAACTACACAATGATTGGCAGGACATATCGCTACTATGGACAAGAGGCCCCAATGTACCCCTTTGGCTACGGACTCTCATATACCACCTTCCAGTACAGGGATCTGGTAGTGAGTGCTGACCAAGTGCCCATTTGTGGTAATCTTACCATCTCTGCGGTGGTGGAGAATGTTGGATCCAGAGATGGTGAAGAGGTGAGGCAATTCTGTTGCTTGTCTGCATGCAAAGACTGGTGAGGGCAGAGAGGGTGGGATAAAAGAGGGTGAGATGTTGCTTGAGATGGGTGAAAACTCAAGGAGGTCCAAAGGCTGTGAGGATGGAGAGTCAAGTTGAAGACCAGCAAGAGCTAAAGCTTCTCTACTGATGGACAAATGTGCAGTTGACCTCAAAGCTCAACATCCTAAGGATATTTGTATGTATTTATTAAGGCCCACTTATGGTGGAATAGAGGTTTTAAGAAACAAGTACATTGCAGTGACATCTCACAGGGGTTATGAATCCAAAATGGTGGTTGATTTTCAGTCCCCAGGTCTTTGTTCACAGCTCCCATGAAGAACAGCATTGAACAAAGAACCAAAAGCCAATTTTGACTTTGCTGAAATAGAGTTTTTTTGAGATCAGGTTGCAAAGCTGCAGAAACAGGATCAGATAAGATAATATTACTAATAAATTATGAATAGTAATTTGTTATTACTAATAAGGAATACTTGTCCAGCTGATTTACATAAATGGGTTTTGCAGCAGCCTGTTATTTGGTAGAGAATCACAGTCAGGCAAGGATTAAAATGCAAATAACACTTAATGCAAATAATTGTTCTCTGAATCTTAGAAACTGATGTTGAAGTGTGTGCATTTCCACCACTGGCAAGATTCATGGAGTGCCCCTGGTTTGCTAGAAAGAGGAGGAGAGAAAGAAATGGACTTCACTGTATGCTTCCAAATTGGGTCATACAGATGTCTTTAAACTCAAGGAACCTGTCAAATGAGCAGGGAAGAAAATGATCCCTAATTTTCAGCAAAGTAAATAAAAGATACAGGGGTCATTCACATAGAATCAGGGCCCTTGATTCTGGATAAATGGGTGGCAGTCTTTATAAAAGATCTCTCCATCCTTGAAGAGGTTTTGAAGGTGTGAAGAATCTACTGATGTCTTCTCTTGATGATTTTCTATTCACTTCTAACATTTGTTCCCCTCTACAGGTGGTACAGCTCTACCTCCGCTGGGGAAAACCATCTGTTCCTATGCCCCGCTGGCAGCTGGTTGGCTTCCACCGGTTGCCAATACGCCAGGGACAAGCTGCCAAGGTGGCCTTCCTGTTATCTTTCAGCCAGAGAGCTGTATGGGCTGGACAGTGGTGGTTGGAGCCTGGTACTTTCACCATCTTTGTTGGTGGCCAGCAACCCTTCCAAGATCGCCTTCCTTCAAATGTCCTCCAGACCGATTTTCATGTCTTCGGGGACTCCCGTGGTGCAAGCCAATGCTAGTCTTCTGAACAGGCCAGGATTGCTCAGGGAAATTGACCCAGTGGCTTGCTGAGCCAGAATTTATCAAAAGGGAAGCTTTGCACTGAGTAAAAGCTCGTAATAGAGGGAGCCAAGTTTCTGAGAAGGTGTGACTATTCATCTGAGAATGTAGCAGTTGTGTTTTTGTTGGCTGGATTGTGTTGGACAATGGGCAGGGGAAGGGTTGCCCTGAAAAGATAAGTTTGCCAGGAGAATAACAGAGCACTTACAGAGCAGTAATAAACTCCATTTTTAAGTGGTCTTGGTCTCTGATTTTGGCTGTGATGCAGGAAGAACCAGATTTTCAACATGTTTGAAAACTGGCCTTGGTTTGGTGACCCTGTTGAAATCTGGAGGGATGGAGTCAAAGGGATGGAGTGGACATCTTTTCCTCCATGGGGAACTGCTTAATTAGGGAAGTGGGATAAAGTGGGGTTCAAATTTTGTAACAACCAATTCTGTGGACGTGGCTAGGTGGGTTGGCCATGTGACTGGGTGGGCGTGGCTTTTTTCTTTCTTTTTTGGCAGCACCCCCTTTTTGGAGCCTTCTAGGCCTCAGGGAAGCCTCCTGGGGGCCCTTTTTGCTCCCAGAAGGCTTCCCTGGGGCTCAGGAAGGAAAAAATGGTGGGGGGGGGCAAAAGGGGGTGCTTCCTCCTCCATTTTTTGCCTTCCTGGGCCTCAGGGAAGATTCCTGGGCAAAGCAGTAAGTAAGCGAGGGGAATCCCGGCACAGCTGATCATAGGAACAGCTGATCGTCGGGAGGGAAAAAAAGAAATACCTTAAGGAGTGACTAGACAAGGGAGAACTCAGTCAGCGATGTCAGGCATGCACGATAAGGATTGACTGGGTAGGGAGGGGAGGGGCCAGCGGAGAGGGACGGGGCCAGCCAGGGGCACCATTTGCCGGTCCTCCGAACTGCACAGAATCATAACAACCGGTTCTATGGAACCGGTCTGAACCGGTAGAATCCCACCCCGGGACAAAGTAGTACTTATTTCTAATTGAGACAGTATTTGTGATGGATTCTTTCTATGAATTGGAAGGGGTGGGATGGACAAAAGTGAAGTGGCAATTTTCCAGAAAGGAACAAGTACAGTCCAAGGAGGAGTTACAGAATAACGGAGTTGGAAGGTATCTTGAGGGTCTTCTAATCCAACCCCCTGCTCAGGCAGGAGACCCTATAACATTCCAGAAAAATAATGGTTAGCCAATCTCTTCTTAAAACTCTCTAACAATGGAGCACCCACAACTTCTGAAGGCAAGCCATTCCACTGGTTGGTTGTTCTCATTGTCAGGAACCTTCTCCTTAGTTCTAAGTTGGATCTTCCCTTGATAAGTTTCCATCTTGTTACTTTTGTCTTGTCTTCAGATGCTTTGGAGACTAGGTCAACCCCCTCTTCACTGTGACAGCCACTCAAATATTGGAAGACTGTCTGGGCTTCACCTCTAGTCCTTCCATTCGTTAGACTAGACATACCCAATTCTTGCAATTGTTCATCATAGGTTTTAGCCTACAGGCCCCTAATCATATATATGATTCTCTGTACCCTTTCTAGAGTCTCAACATCTTTTTTTGTATCAAAACTAGGCTCAGTATCTCAAGTGTGGTCTTACCAAAGCAGTATAAAGTGGTATTAAGACTTCACGTGACCTTGATACTATCCCTCTGTTGATGCAGCCTAAGACTGAGACAAGACAAGGCAACACAGCCTTTCTCCTGGATTGGAGAAAGAGGAAGAGATTTAGGATAGCCACTCTCTAAATCTCCCAGGGTATATTTCTTAGGCTAGGGTAATATAGGTTTAGTCTGGCAAGATTCTGTCTATATGGTATGAGCAAATAAAGAACTGAGCTTTGGCTGGATTGTTCTACATCATTCTTGGACCAAGCCTGACATCAATCAGTGTGCTCTCTCCTTGGAAAACTGTTGCTTCACTGTAGTCCCATCACAGTATTTTTGGGGTGAACCCAAGACAGTTGAAAGGATCTAAATAAAATGATTAGTGTATTACATGAATATCCCATTTTCCTTCTGGAAGCTCAGCCCCTATGGACAGCTATGGATTCTGTGCAAAAGCACTGGGGGAACAAATGATCTCATGTGTAAATTGTTTGCACATGATGTCAAGCATCTGATATCATGTTTTGGACCAGGTGCATGAAGTGGGATTCTTCTCATTTTAACCTCTACATCAGCTCCTAGACCTAGATTGAGTCCAGTTCAATTAAATCACCCAGTGGCTGCATGCATACAGCATAGTAAAGGTAAAGATTCCCCTCCCACATACGTGCTAGTTGTTTCCAGCTCTATGGGGCGGTGCTCATCTCCGTTACAAAGCCAAAGAGCCAGCGCTGTCTGAAAACGTCTCTGTAGTCATGACTACGGAGACGTCTCCGTAGTCATGACTAAACACCGAAGGCGCACAGGATGCTGTTACCTTCCCACCAAAGTGGTCCTTATTTTTCTACTTGCATTTTTTACATGCTTTCAAACTGCTAGGTTGGCAGAAGCTGGGACAAGTAACAGGAACTCACTCCATTACGCAGTGCTAGGGATTCATACCGCTGAATTGCCGATCTTTCTGATCGACAAGCTCAGCGTCTTAGCCACTGAGCCACTGTGTCCCTGTATATACAACATAGCCATGGTTAACTTAAATATGGTTTACACAGGCCAACTTTCTAGAGAATGGGGCACACAATCCATTGAATAGCTATGGAGAATGAGATTGCCTAGCATACTAAGGTAGAATATGGCAACCTAGTGGCGGTTCAGTCTTTTAGGCAAAGTCAACCTTGACTGAAAGCAGACCTGAACCTGGTTTGTCCACGGTTAGCATCTGAATAGTTTCCTTCATTACAGTGGAAGTTTGGGGCAAAGATATATAGGTAGTGCTCTACTTATGACCACAATGGAACCCAAATTTTTTGTTGCTGAGTGAGACATTTGTTAAGAAAATTTTGCCCCATTTCATGACCTTTCTGGTGCATCACTGCAGTTGTTGAATTAGCAACATGGTTGTGAAGTGAATCCTGTTTGCCCATTGACTTTGCTAGTCAAAGGTCACCAAAGATGCTCTTACGACTCCAGGACACTGCAACCATCATAAATATGAGCCAGTTGCCAAGCATCTGAATTTTGATCATGTGACCTTGGGGATGCTGCAATGGTCATAAGTGTGAAAAATGACCATGACACTTTTTTCAGTGCCTTTATAATTTTGAATAGTCACTAAACAAACTGTTATAAGTTTGTACTCAAATATGCTCATCTCTCTGTCTTTGCTGAGTCAAGTTGACCAAGTCAAGTTATCCAATTCGATTTCTTGGGTTGTTCCAATCTCTTCTTGATGGTTAGAAAATGCCAAGTTAGTTTCCCAGCTCAGTTGGAAAGTGTCAGCTTGGAGACTTGATCTAACCCCAATCAGCCTGTTTTGACTCCAGGGTTTCTCTGTATTTCCTTGGAAACTACAGAAGTTAAGGTCTCTTGCTCCTTTCCCTTCAAAGACCATCATTCCAGAAATATATATTGATATTATTGCAATAATACTATGAATCGAATTGAAGATTAACCAATAATAATAATAATATCAAAGCCCATGTGACCCCTGTCTGGCTTCTTCTGTGCTTGGGAAGTACTCTTGGGAAGGAGTACTTTTGCATTAATATTTTTATCCAGAAATTCTGGGGCAGTGCAATATCTATAGAAGGCCCCCAATCAAGTTCTGAAGTATCCCTGAAATGTTGCTACATGGCCAGAAGGTGGTGCCCTGTTTATTCATCTTACCATTGAACTATAATGGCTTTCAACGGTAGATGATAAAGTAACATCTCCTTTTGAGTTAAGCTTGACTTCTTGTGATTCATCCGGGTTGTTTTCTTGGCAAATGGCTCCTTTCAGAAAGTTGTTTTGACCTCCCCATCTACTTCACAACTCTGGATTTCTAGTATTAACTAGATCCAACTCTACTTAGCTTATAACAGTGAAGAACTATTCTTTTTTTGGGGGGAGTGCCCAAGTCTCAGTCTGTATTATAAAATAATCTATTTCCAGTGGCGGTAATTGTTTGCTCAGCCATCCACTCCTCTGATTCACCTTCGGATTCAGACTAAGCATCAGTAGTTATTCATTTCAATAGATGGCGATGCCTGTAGCTCAGGGTTGAACTGCACAATTCTTGGTACTCTCTGAGCTTTGGTTGGTTCCTTGAAGGCATTTCATTACCTAAGTAACATAATCCTGGCATGGATGAAGTTAGCGAGTTGGGTAATGAGATGTCTGCAAACAAGCAAACAAGCTCAGGGGGCACAAAGAACTTCACAGTTACCCGTTTCTTAATAAGTTGGACAGTTGCTTCTTGTAGACAAATGTGATTGAGACACCATCCTGTAGCCTAAAGGGGAAACCTCACTGAGGTCTAAGCGCCTCCAGATTTGGAATGGGCAGGTCTTTTGGTGGGACAGTTGCATCATGTGGAGCAAACAGGAGTGGAGCAAACAGGAATGGAGGGAATCTACCCATTTGCAAGCCAAAAGAAAAACACATAAAAATTGTGTTTTCTTGTTCATCTTTGAGATAAACAACATCTACATACACTCAAAAGAGAGAATCAAAAAGACCAAAACAAACAAACAAAAAGCCCCCTTCACCAGCAATCCTATGAGCAGAGATTAACACTAAGATTACTCTGGCTACTAGTGTTGACCTCCAATCGCCCTGTACGCTTCCACAGGCAGGGCCTCCTGGGGTTGCCGTCGACCAGACACTCCCTTCTGTGGGAGCACCCACCCTGTGGAATCAGCTCCCCTTGGAGCTCTGGTTGGCCCCTGACCTCCGTTCCTTTCGCCCGACCTAAGACTTGGTTGTTTCAACAGGCCAGCCTGGACTGAATGGGGTGGGTGGGATTTTTTAAGTTTTAATCGGGTTTTAAATTTTATTGGGCTTAGTTTAGTTTAATTCTATTTTAATATTTGTATTCTTGTTTTTAATTGTAAGCTTCCCTGAGTCCCTCGGGAGAGAGGGCAGCCTATAAGTCCAATAAAATATAAAATATTAAATATTAACACTAGACTAACGATCAAGTAAACAATACCCTAATCAAGAAGTTGCCAGTGCAAACAAACTACTAACTAACCAAGGAACCGCCAAGACCGCTCCCACCAACACAGACAGGGCAAGCCATTAGTATATAAAAATAAGAGTAAACTCCACTCCCTTCTAGCACTGATGATGTTGCCTAGTTACCTGGTAATGAAACATCTGCAAGAAATGCATCACACTCTGCTTTTTCATGTTTTGCTTTTGGGGGTTAGACTCCACAGCCCAAAGAGACTTTGGGGGAAGCATCACTTTGGGTAAGGCTTCTTCTGAAAAAGGGTGTGGCCCCCAGGGTCCACAGGGTGTGGTTGGGGGTGCACGGTGGTTTCCCTGTGATTCGGTGAGATGGTAAAAGAGACATGTTCCAGAAAGGTGGAGGCTGAGTCTTTCCTCAGGTATGTAAGGATCAAGGAACTGCACGATGACACCCTGGGGAGTAACAGCATCTCCCTCTGGCAGGGAAAGGTGAGGATGATACGATGTTACACAACAGAGAAGACCAATGAACCAAGAATTAGGATGACAGTCAGAAAAATGACAGGAATTATAGAGAGAGGCAAGTTTCTATTTGCAAAGCTTCTACGGAAATGAGGAGGACGTGTTCTCGCAAAGCAAATGCAAGATCGTGCACGGATAGATGCTGCTCCTTTCTTGGATATCACAGGAAAGGGTGGAGGCAATTCTGTGTGAGGTGTGCAAGAGGGATGTTGTAGAGTAGATCAGTGGCATGCTGGCTGGGGATTTCTGAGAGTCCACTCCTATTCAAGTCGCCGTGATGGAAAAACACTGGTGTAGATCCCGGTGACATTCATTCCAGCATGCTTTTTTATTGAATTATAATGAAGTATTGTAAAATACAAAGTAAATAGAAAAGCAGTAGGGGAGGAAGGGGAAAGAGAAGTGAGGAAAGAGAAGAAAGAAAAAGAATCATTGTCTTCCAACTCTCTCTGCTACAGTAAAATAAGGCATTAACATCAAGTGACAGCTTTTTGCCTTTTCATAATAATATGAACCAGCCATTTCTAGAAAGATCTGTCAGTCTAATCAGTAAAAAAAAGTCAGTTTCATTCTTCTACCCATCAAGCACTAAGCTCAGAAGTGGTCTCCATGAGCAAACAAAAGTACTTATATTCTTTTCTTTATTCAAAGTGGTCCGTTTTGCCATTTCAGCCAACTCCGTCAACTTCTGCAACCCATCGTAGGAATCGAAGTGTCCTTCCATTTTTGCGCATACAATAGTCTTGCTGCTGTCAACATTTTAACCAGGTGCTCTGATCCTGGTGACATTTGGAGGCAGCACACCTGCTTATGTAGTTGTCCTCTGGATTCAGAGTAGAGATGAAAAGTACTAGAAACTTGACTGATTGAGTGCATCCCATCAAGTCATTGTTGACTCTTAATTACCAGATAGGTAGAATTTCTCCATGACAACCTGTTCCTAACCTAGTCCTTCAGCTCTTCCAACAGTGCACCCATTGCTGCTGTAACTGAGTCTATCCTTTTTGCTCCTGGTCATCTTCTCTTTCCTTCCACCTTTCCCAGGCTCAGAGCATTCTCTGACCCAAAGTTGGGTCATTGCATAATGTACCTGAAGTAGGATAATTTGAACCTGGTCATTTGTGTCTCAAGTGAGAATTCTGGGTTGATTTGTTTGATGATGCATTTGTTTGGTTGTCCATAATATTCTCAGGAATCTTCTCCAACATCAAAGTTCAAAGTATCGATTCTCTTCTCTATTCTGCTTCTTTAAAATCCAACTTTTGCTTCCATAGAGTGTCACAGAGGATACCACAACTTGCACAATTCTGAATTTTATAGATAGAAACCCATCATGGCACTTGAATATCTTTTTCAAGACCAGAAGGCACTTGTTATTCAATCTTCTAGTACGCTTGCTCTATTGTGCAATGACTTTAAGGGTAGAAGGAAAGAGTCTGAATTTACATACTACGACAAAGCATGATATACTTGATCTAATTGGTTAAATACAATACAGATAAGTGAGTTAACACATGCTAGATCATAAAGCATGGTTTACACCTTGCCATGCACTGTCAACAACAAACTATCCATGTTATGACTTAGCATAAGGCCAGATGTTTAGATTTGTTTCTAGATCAGCCAAGATCAATCAACATTCTCTAGATGGGTGGGTATAGCTCCTGAGAATTCTGGAATTTGTCATCCCAACACAACTGGAATAAGACCATTCTGGACTTCAGATTTGGTTCCAAAAAGCAGCTTTGGAGCCTAGCAAGGCACAAACCTTCAAAGAATTGGCATGGACCCAGCTGCTTGAAGGAGCAGCAAGTAGGTACTACCTTTGCCCCTATGCACTCTGAAGAACCTTTTGGGAATTGAACTGCAAATGGTGTACACCTTTCCTCCAGAGGGTGACAGGTTGACATACTGCTGGCATCAGCTTTCAACAGCATCTTTATTGCCCAGACGTTGCATCCAGCTTCTTTTGTGGCTTCATGGAGATCAAAGAAGGATGGAAGGAAGAAGAACGTGCCAAAGCCCCAGCTTCAGGCTCAGGTAGACTCTGATTGATGGTGTATTAAGAGGAGTAATTTGCAAGAGAGAAAGCCAGCCTGCCAGCAGATGCATATAATGACTGGAAAAATCAATCAGTGGCTCTTCTGCAGAATGAGTTACGGCCCTCTGCAATCTCAGAAGCAGCTGATCTGATTGGATCTATGGAAAAATCTATGACTCAATTATGATCAGACCCTGAAGCACCACGAGAAAGGCCAGCTGCTTTGCTGTCTATTCCAGTGTCTGAGCGGTGTCGGGGGAGCGGGGGCAGGCAACGTCGGCCTTGAAAACTGATGCTTAAAATGGGAAGGGCGGGGTAAGATTCCATTTCATGACATTCTTCTCAGTTTTGCAGCAATGTGGAGGTGACAATTCTCCTACAGGTCAGCCCATTTTCAAATGCAATGAATGCCGCATGATGTAAGGGTTCTCTCCAGTTGATGATCCGGTTGGGAATGTCGTTGACTTATCTAGACCAAAACAACATAGGATCATAGGATGGGAAGATCTCAGTACAGAGAGTCCTCATGTTATGACCACAACTGAGCCCCACATCTGTCGTTAAGCAAGGTAGTTTTAAAGTGAATTCTGCCCCTTTTTTATGACCTTCCTTGCCTACTTAAGTGAATCACGGCAGTTGTTAAGATAGTCACATGGTTGTTACGTAAATCTGGCTTCCCCATTGACTTTGCTTGTTGGAAAGTGACAAAAGATGACCTTAGGACATTGCAACCATTGTAAATATACACACATATTTTCAAGCATCCAAATTTTGGCCATGTGACCTTGGAGAAGCTGCAACACAGCCATGTGAAAAAGAGTTTCTGAGTGCCATTTTTTTAAAATTACATTTATATGCCGCCCTTCTCCGAAGACTCAGGGCGGCTTACAATTTTTTGGGATACAACCCAGTGTGCTCAGCAACAGCCTTCATTCCACTGTATATGCCTGCTTATTACTAAGCGGCATTTTTACAAAGTCAGCTTATTGCCCCCAACGATCTTGGGTCCTCATTTCAAACTAAATGAATGGTCATAATTTGAGAACTACCTGTAATAGCTCAGAGGCCACAAAAGCTGGCCATGGGAGGAAGCAGCAAAAAGGAGACCATCGAAGGGCTGGAATGTTGAGCCCCCACACAGCATCATTTTCCTGTCAGTTCCAACCACGTTTCTTGAATAAGCATTCCATCCATTTGTCAGATAGAGATCAGACCTTCCAACCTGGCCAAATCCAGGTATGTTACATTTTGATTGATGGGAAGTTCTGGAGCCTAAAGACCCCAAACATCTGGAAGCCAGCAGTTTAAGCAAGACAGGGGGTGGCCAATATTGAGGCAGAAGATCTAAGTTCCCCAGGAAATTGTGATTTATTGTATGGACAAAATTTGAATCGAAGGGTGCTAAGGTGGAGACAGATTAGTCTAAAGCAGTGTTTCTTCACCTTGACCACTTTAAGGTGGGTGGATTTCAACTCCCAGAATTCACCAGTCAGTGTGTTCAGTGGGGAATTCTGGGAGTTGAAGTCTACCCATCTTAAAGTGGTCACGGCTCAGAAGCACTATTCTAAAGCAACTTCCTTTGTCACATTTATCATATTTCTTTATTAGCAATAACCTTTAGTGTCAATAAACCAGAGCACTGTCTATATCAGGGGTGTCAAATTCAAGGTCCAGGGGCCAGATCCAGCCTATGGGGTGCTTAGATCTGGCCTGCAGAGCCGCCCTGGAAACAGCAAAGGACTGGCCCGTGGTGCCTCTGCCAGCAAAAACAAACCTTGTGGGGGCCACATGCGGCCCTCCGGAGCTCTGTTTTCACTGGCAGAAGGTTGCAGGAGGCCGTCGTAGGTGAAAACGGAGCTCGGCAGCCCATTTTCACTGGCAGAGTGCTCAGGCCACCACAGGCACCCCCAAAACAAGTGATATCAAGCTGGCCACACCCACCCTGTCCATGCCCACTCTGGTTTCCCAAGGCCAAACACAACCCTGATGCGGCCCTCAATGAAATGGAGTTTGACACCCCTGGTCTATATGCACCTGTTGAATTTCTCCCTATTCTGCAGCAACTACCAGGCAGAATAGAAGTGGCACTCTGAAATGGCATCTTGCCCTGATCTTTCCATGCACTTAGACTTCTCTACTGTCTTCACTTGGAGCAAATGTTGGCTAGGAAACTCTATCCAGGCCTGTCTCCTAGCCTGACTCAGCAGAGGACAAATGTTGTGGGCAGAGCAGCAGGTCAGAATGAAACCCAATCCCAGAAGCACGTGGGAGAGGGCTTGCCTTAAATTGCAGCTTTTTAAGACAGTGGTCTCAGCCAGGCAGGAAGGTCCGTGGGTCCATTTCAAGGAGGTGGTTCAAGTGGGCCAATGTGAAATTCCGCAGCACCTCTGTGTTCTCTGAATGGAGGCCCCATTCAGTAACCAGCTGTTTTGCTGATGCAAACATTCCTCTACTTACGGAACAGATTACGTTCCAAGAATCTGTTTAAAAATCATTTTCGTTCATAAGTCCAACCGAATATATATATATACACCTGGGCACAGACACCCCCCCCGATACCTTTAGCTCAAACACACCCCAGCCACCCACCCAGATGAAACCTAGCTTCCTAATAAATGATAGCTGGCCATTCACCCGAAGCCAAGCCGCACTAAAAGCCCCCAATACACGAAACACAATGTTGCCAGCCAATCACGACAAAAAAATGCTACAAAACAGACAGAAGATATTAGAAACACCAATCAAGCAGAACACAGCAAACTCCAAGTCCAATAAACACAGACCAAGACTCCCAACCAATCAGGATGAAGAAAAAACCATTCTAACAAAGCACGAGGCCAGCACCAAATTTAAAACAGAAACGGCTGCAAAAGCCTGACACACAGACGAACCCAATACAGAAGCCTGATGATGGCAGATGAGATTCTGCCCAAACATCGCTACAACTTTAAAAGCACAACTATAATGACGTGGGAAAATACCCGAACAAAGCTGAATACCATACATATAAATACCCGCGAAAACTTAAGAAAACACACACACACACACACATATACATACATACATACATACATACATACATACATACATAAATTTGCACAATACACTCTTACACTTAATTCCAGACATATTGTAATTCATAGTCAATACACAAAGGAAAAACACCGCAAAGGAAACACCATGAATGAACTGATGGGACACAGCACCATCCAAAATGGTGTACACTCAGCCATCCAATATGAAACAGTATTGCTGAGCGTATGCATGTGTTGTGCCATAAACTAACCTTTTCCCATCTTCTCCTGCCTTCCAGGACCTTCTAGGATGGAGTTGCATTTGTTTGAAATGGCAAAAGTTTGTAACTCGAAAGTTTCTTAAGTAGAGGACTCTGTTTAAGTCAGCTTCATGGGGATAAAGTGGCTATATCTCACATGATTTATTCTCTGACATCAGCAGGATCAGCAGGGGTCAGCAACCTGTGGCTCTGGAGCCACATGCGGCTCTTTCGGCTCTCTGCTGTGGCTCCCTGTCGGCTGATCCCACCCCTGGCTGGCCCCTCCCCGTCACTTCTCACCTGGCCTGAGAAGGTAAGGGTGATGGGGGGGGGGATGGAGACTTGCACCATATTCCAGAGCAGGAGATGACTGGGTGGGAGTGAGTGGCATCGAGTTGGCTATGCCCACCCAGTCACGCAGGTTAAATGATTGCTCCTGGTATTTTCTTTGGGAAATGGGTCCAAATGGCTCTTTTGAGTGTTTAAGGTTGCAGACCCCTGACACAGAGGGACTCCATGGGGCTGATGAAGGGGACATAGGGTATAGCTTGTGAAGAAATCAGCCCTCTCATTCTATGTATGTTTGTCACTGATGGGCTGGTGACTGTTAGGAAAGGTCTAACTACAGTAACAGATGCTAAGTAGGGATGACTTATTAAGAAGCATTAATCCCCACCCACCTACAAATAATCAACAGTGGGTGCTGACTCAAAAGACTTCTAGTTTGCCTAGGGCAGTGTTTTTAACCATTGGCAAGATCAGGGCAAGCTGCCATGTCAGAGTGTGCCATCTCCATTCTGCCTGGTAACTGCAGTAAAAGAGTCAGAAATTCAACAAGGGCATGTCAGCAGTTGATAGGAATGTGATTGATAGAATTGATAGGAAGTTACTTTAAAACAAAAATTTCATTCTAGCTGGCTGGGGAGTTCTGGGACTTGAAGTCGAGAGAGCTTAAAATTGCCAAGGTTGAAAAGTCTGGTCTAAGGGCTCCCTGTCAGCTGATCCCACCCCTGGCTGGCCCCTCCCTGTCACTTCTCACCTGGCCTGAGAGCTGGTCTGAAAGCTGGTCTTTCTTGGCTAACTGAAACCAAGAAAGACAGCTTTCAGAATCTCCAAAATTCTTTCCCACAATGACCCAACTTTTGTTCCTGATAGCCATTGCTTCTATTGGTTTGGCAGCAGGCAAGTCGCCAGGAAAATTTTCAGCTGCTCGTTTTTGGATTATTGCTTCATTTTTGGAAAGACACATGAATAAGACAGATGACGAGTAATGCTGGCAACCTGACAAAGGCCAGGTAACATGGCATGATCCCTGTGGTAAATGGTTGAATCCCTTTTTGAAGTTCTAGCTTGCCAATGGCCAACCGTGTTTTTCTCCTGAGTCAGCCTTGGACTCCCCCACTTCTTCAGAACAAAGCTTTAGACACCCAGAAACTGGCGGGTGCATTTGGGAACATCTGTCTTTGGGATTAAGCACGATGAAAGGCGTGATGTCACCAGACAGGAATGAGCAGGAAGGCCTTCTTTTGGCAGATCTCTCTGTGGGTTTCAGTTAGCCAAGAAAGACTTCCGACTAACAGCAGTGAACAGTACCCAATGGCTAAATTGCTTTGCTAATTGTGTTTTTCTCCTTTTCCAAATTCATCATCCCATGACAATGTTTCTCAACCTCAATAAGATGTCTGGACTTCAATTCCCAGAATTCCCCAACTAGCCATACTGGGGGTGCAGAAGATTGAGAAACACTAATCAAAATAACAACAGAAGAATGGAATAACAGAGTTGGAAGGGACCTTGGAGGCCTTCTAGTCTAACCCCCTGCTCAGACAGGAAACCCTATACCATTGCAGACAAATGGCTGCCCAATCTCTTCTTAAAAACCTCCAGGGTTAGAATGCCCACAACTTCTGGAGGCAAGTTGTTCCACTGATCAATTGTTCTAACTATTGGGAAATGTCTCCTTAGTTCTAGATTAGTTCTCTCCTCGATTAGTGTCATGCCCCTGGTGGAGACTGACTCCGAGGAAGAGGAGGAACAGCCAACAGGGAGTGGGAATGTGGCTCCAGAGGTGGTGGAGGAGGCTGGGGAGGAGCTGAGCAATCAGAAGAGGATCCAGGCCCATATCCTATCCATCCCAGGGCTCGCAGGGAGGAGAGGATCAGGGAAAAGCGTGGTCTACTCAAGAGGAGAGGGCCATGATCCTCCTCAGGGCTTACAGCTGGGAGCTATGTATATAAGTTTGTAACTGCATAGTCAGAATTGCTGGAGTCAAAGTTAGTGTTTCCTTTGAAGGAGGTTTCTGTTTGTTGGCGTTCTTCCCAAAGACTTTCCCGGGTTATCTGCTTGGAACGTATGATTACTTATCTTGGTTTGCTTTGGAACTCTCGCCGAGACGGTTTGTTCTCGTTTTCCTTTTGCCTCATTATTTACTTTTGGGACTTTAAACTGTGACTAACAAAACAGTTAAGTTGAAGGCATTGCCGGACTTTAATTCATGTTTTGGGTTTGGGGTTATTTTGGGAGACTACGGGTCAGCACAATTAGTTTCTGTTGTGTTCTATGAAAAAGGAAGTTTTCCCTCTGATCAGGCAGGAAAACAATAAAGGTGATTGGTTGGCCTGTCTGACAGCTCCTATGAAAGGAGAGCTGTCAGACGGAGTTTTTTCAATGGGTTACTGTTGCTCGAATAAAGTAGTTCTTACCGTTACCTCGGCTCCGTGTCTTCCTTTCACCCACAACTCAACAGTTTCCATCTATTATTTTTTTTGTCCTGCCTTCAGGTGCTTTGGAGAATAGATTGACTCCCTCTTCTTCGTGTCCCTCCCTTACATATTGGAAGACCGCTATCACGTCCCCTCTAGTTTTCTTTTCATTAAACTGGACATACCCAATTCCAGCAACCGTTCTTTATAGATTTTAGCCTCCAGGCCCCTAATCACGTTTATTTCTTTTCTCTGCACTCTTCCCCACTCCTTCCCCCATTAAAAAGTATAAGTTCCAGGAGTGAAGCAACCTAGAACTAAGGAGAAATTTCCTGACAGTTAGAACAATTAACCGGTGAAACAACTTACCTCAGAAATTGCGAGTGCTCCAACTCTAGAAGTTTTGAAGAAGAGGTTGGACAGCCATTTGTCTGAAATGATATAGGGCTTTCTGCCTGAGCAGGGGGGTGGACTAGAAGACCTCCAGGGTCCCTTCCAACTCTGTTTTCTTCTGTATATTTAAGTTTTAAGAACATCATTTTTCTAATTAACATCTAGTATTTAATTCCCTCTTTCTTGGCTTCGACGGTTGCAGATAAGACCTTCGATTCACCGCCCCCCCTCACCCCAGCTCCTGGGTTGGAGGCAGGGGCCTTTTAATCCTATTATAGAGATTTTGTTGGTGTCTCTGCTGGCAGCCTTGCTCCCCCGTAGAATCACTTGGAGCTGGATTTGGGACTTAAGCCTCCTCCTGCATAATCCATTTCTCCTCGGTGTGTTTTATACCTGCCCTTCGGTTGATAACGGTTTCCATTGTGGTGCATGAAATATAAACTTGTCATAGATAATCATAAAATATACAGGAAACGTCCCATTTCCTGGCCTTCTTCTGACCCTGATAGGATATTCTGCTGCTCTAGGGTTTTCAAAAGATACCCATCTGCGTTTTCACCATAGACATTGTTGGCACAACTTCCTGCCTAGTTACTGAATTCCAGGGCAGGCAGATATCACAATATTATCTTTGACGTGGAAAGGAATTGAATAAATTGAAATACCAGACTTGTTTTCTACGTGGGCTAAATTATAACCCGCAGTGGTTCTCACCATCACCATACTGGTTGTCAGGCACAAATAACCAGGAATAGGAGTTGCATTCAAAGCACTAAAAGTTTATGAATGCTGCTTATGTAAAAGAATCTGATCTACTAATGGCTAGCCAAATTGGCACTAGCTAAGGGTCAACAGAATTCACCGGGGGCTGGACTTTTGTGGAGCACAGCGATTCTAAACTGATGGCGCATTTGACCTCACCCTCGGGCTCTGCCTGCTGATCAGGGATGTGATTCAACCAGTGTAACAACTGGTTTGGTGAGCGCACGCTTTGCACGCACGCAGAGGGTTTGCAACTGACCTTCTCCTGCAATCTCCCTGTGTGTTAAACAGCTGACATGTGGCAATCCGCTGTGCTATGCGAAGCAGCTGAGCTTGAAAACCAGGAAATAAAGGTCAGAATAGAGCCAGGGTGGGAGGGAAGGTCCAACAGCTGATCATCGGAGCGAATTGTTTCACTCCGATGATCCTCGGAACTACCAGTTTAGCTGAACTGGGCCGACCTGGTAGAATACCACCCCTGCTACTGATCTCCTGCCCTGGTTGGGCTATGGTTTCAAGCAGGCTTTCTGCACAAAAGCTCTCAAATATACCTTTTGCTTCTCATGCAACAAAAGAAAACGTGCTCAGGAATTCTGCCATGTAGGATCAGGTCATACGTGACCATGGTCAGATTCACCACTCCATCCTTTCAAGCGCTTTGTTTTTTGCTCCCTGGAGGCTGCTTTGAGCTCCAACCTGAAGATTCGTACTTTGAAGAGCTCTGAAAAACTTTCGGAAGTCAGGAAGAATGAAACATCGTCAAGATGCACAAGAATGGGATTGCAGGGTTGTGGGGTGTCCCTGAGAAATGCTCTTCTGCTATTCAATGAACTGTAGATGCAACATCTTGGTAGGTTATTCCAAACCCATCATTGTGGATTAGAGAGAAGGGTGGAGAGTGGCCGCGCAAGGTGACCTGGGGGCATATGTGTCTTCTCCATAGTACCTGCAGGGGACAGCTCTTCTGGGAGCAACAGCACGAGGTACCTACTAAAAAATATGTGAAGCAGCTCTGCAAGTAATTTAAGTGGAGTGAGTGAGTTACTGAGGTTGTAGAAGTTGTCAAGTGAAGGGACTCCACCTGAAGGCACCCCAACTGATAACCTTGTTGACAGTGTGAAGTTAAGAATCCATGGACCATAGGCCAGTCTTCCCCTCTGAAGGAGATGCAGTCCTACCGTGTTTCCCCGAAAATAAGACCTACCCCGAAAACAAGACCTAGTGTGTTTTTGGGAGCCCAAAAAATATAAGACAGTGTCTTATTTTCGGGGAAACACGCTATTTGTTGGACAACTTTTATCTTTTCTAATCATTGGCCATAGTGGATGAGCAGCAGGACAGTGTAAAATACCTGGAGAGCATTAGGTGTTCCACCTCATCTGTTCCATAATCCCCAGAGATGTTAAAAGCCCCATTTATTCTGTAAGAAGTTAAGATCTCCTTTCAGTCAAGGTTCACCAGAGCTGCAAAAATTCAGATGATTAATAAGTGGCAACTAAGAAGAGAAAATCTCGGGGGTCATCTGGAGTTTAGCAGCCCAGATTGGAACTCTGACCATCAAATGGTCACCTGGATCTTAGTAGCTCAGATGTGATGCTGTAGGCTTCACAGACACTGCTGTGCTGTTTTCCTAGCAACAATGTAGAGATGGTTATCCATTGTCTTCTTCAGCTGTTATTTTTACATCTTGCCCAGGGTTGGCTGGAGAATTCTGGGAATTGAAGCCCACACATCTTAAAAGTTGTACAGAGTGAGAAACACTGGGCTAACTCATAGTCCTGGCTGTCAACCAAATCTAACCTTACTTAGCTTTTAGCCCAGACAAGGATGGTCAGCTGTTGAAGAGCATTGAAGCTTATAGACAGAGTCTGATAGCTCACAAAAATTTATGCCTTTGAATCAGATTTGTTCATCTGAAAAGATGCTACCGTATTCTACCTGATTTGGAGCGCCCATGGCTCTTTTTATTTACAGGGTGAACTTTACTTTCCATAATACCGAATTAAAATCATACATAAACCTCTGGGGTCCCTCAGAGATATTGGATAAACAAAGCCCATCATCCCAGTCAGGTCTCTCTTGCTTATGAACCTTTGCCGATCAAGGCATAGTTATATCAATTCACTCACTAGGCAATGGTGGGTAAATGGTGCCTCTCAGTATAAATATGGAAGCATTTTAGGCCCGTAAAAAGAAGAATGAGTAACCACTTTGCAATGGTTTGGAAAACTGCATGTTGTTTTGTCATGTGCTTGGTTTTTATTTTGGAACATTAGGAAAATGAGAGAAAGGAAGGGTTGAATTAAATGCTGGAATCAGATAAAAGGACACTCTTCATCACAAACCTACAATATTTTATAAAGCACTGGATTTAATTTGAGACACAATATTAAGGGTTTATACTCAGATGTAAATCCTAAAGACTTGAAGGCTCCATTGTAGATTCTTCTAGATATCAATACAAGAGCTACAAATGTTGTATTGCTGTTTGTTTAATATCATGCTCTCTTTCAGCAGTGTGTTAAATCAGATTTTGCAATTTGTATTTAAAAGGATAAACACATGTTCATAGTTTTAAATGTGACTTTAATGAGTGCAATTATGGGGTGTTAAAATGTGGGAATAAAGAGTCTTCTATATTTCAAATATTCTGGTATAGATTTATAGAGGTGGGAATATAGATTCCCACCTCTAAATCCTCAAATTATCTCTGTCTAGAAACAGAAATACCAGGTAGTCCTTAACTTATGACCACAATTGAGCTCAAAATTTCTGTTGCTAAGTGAGGCATTTGTTGTGTGAATTTTGTCCCATTTTACAACCCTTCTTGCCATGGTGGTTAAGTGAATCAGTGCAGTTGTTAAATGAAGCGAATCTGGCCTCCCCACCGACTTTGCTTATCAGAAGGTTGCAAAAGCAAGAAAAAATTGGGGGCATAATAGTTACAGATGCCCGCCTCAAGGACCCTGAGGTGACCCCCATCATTCTTCCAACTAGGATGAAGGCTTGGAGAGAGGACAACAACCCCAAGTACAGAGAAGAGCAACAAAATGATTAGGAGACTGGAGACATATGAAGAACGGTTGCAGGAACCGGGCATGGCTAGTCTAGGGAAGAGAAGGACCAGGGGAGACAGGAGAGCAGTCTTCCAATATTTGAGAGGCTGCCACAGAGAGGAGGGGGTCAAGCTGTTTTCCAAAGCACCTGTAGGCCAGACAAGGAATAATGGATGGAAACAAGGAGCGAGATTCAATCTGCAAATAAGGAGGAATTTTCTGACAGTGAGAACAATCAACCAGTGGAACAGAAGTTGCCTTCAGATGTTGTGGGAACTTCATCCCTGGAGGCTTTCAAGAAGAGACTGGACTGCCATTTGTCAGAAATGGTGTAGGCTCTCCTACTTGGGCAGGAGGGTTGGACTAGATGACCTACAAGGTCCCTTCCAACTCTGTTAATTTGTTACAATCTCCTTCCCAGCCAACACCGGGCTTCCATTGAAATAACCATAACAACACAAGAGCTCACAATAGATACAAACTCAAGGTAAACCGCACTAAACTTGATTGCAGGAAATACGACTTCAGCAACGGAGTGGTCAATGTCTGGAATGCTCTACCTGACTCTGTGGTTTCTTCCCCAAACCCCAAAAACTTTAACCTTAGACGGTCTATTGACCTCACCCCTTTCCTAAGAGGTCTGTAGGGGGCGTGCATAAGCGCACCAAAGTGCCTACCGTCCCTGTCCTATTGTTTCTCTTTTATTTTTCTTATATGTATCCATGTATTCATAACTATGTTTATACTTATACCTATTATCTTGTAAGCAATTGACAAATCAGATCAAATCAAATCAAATTAAAAAAAAAATAAACCTTCATTCCGACCGCTTCCTGCAGATGATGGGCATTGAGGTCCAACCTATCTGGGGAGGGAAGACTGGTTGAGAGAGAGAGAGGACATCTCTGGTTTATCCCTCCCAACTCTGTTAAAACCCCATTCCAACGTCAGATCACCTGTAGCTCCGGAGACCAGGAGACCTTCTGCATGGGGGCTGACTGAATAATACATTAAGTCGTAGGTGCCTTCGCTCCCCCCCCCCCTGTCAATCTCCGCCTCCTTCGTCCAGCCTTGGAAATCCCCCCCCCTCCCCCCCTCCCCCCCTCCCCCGGCGAAATGAGTCACCCGTTCAGCTGCTGAGCGAGGAATCTAATCTGAACTTTCCCAACACGGTCTCAACACGCTCCCCGGGCGCGACCAAGAGGCGGCGGCGATCCGGGGGGGTGCCGCGTGGCGAGCAAGCGAGAGCTTCCCCTCTCTTCCTTTCCTCCAGGAACCGGAGCATCCGTCAGCGTGGAATCCTCTTCCCGGCCTCCACCGTCAGAAGCGGGCGTGGGTCGAATAAGCCGAAAGGTCCGCGATTCCTATTGGGAGGGGGGAAAGCAGGACTTCACACACACACACACCCTCCGCTTCTGCGGCCCGGCGGTGGTAGCGCCCAGCTTCAAAGGCCAGACCGAGGATGTACAATAGTCGAGATTCTCGCTCTGGTCATTTTGCAGAATCAGCTGCTGGTGGAGCCGGGTTGGATTTATTCTGGGTGCCCCCCCCCCGCCCGCCCGCCACCTTTCTTTTTCTTTTAAACCTCTCTCTTTATTTCCAGCCGCCTGGGTTAAGGACACCCCCCTCCCCTCCCTTTTTGCCCCCCCCTTTCCCGCTCCAGCAATATTGGATGGTGGGGAAAAGGGAGGGGGAGAAATAGTAACTGTACAAAGGAATTTTTTCCCCCGGGGTGGGTGTGAGGGGAGAATCCCTCCCTTAATATTCCGGGCTTTGTGCTTCGCCGCCCGCCCACCGCCTCGCTTTCCACCAAGTTCTCCGTTTCCTCTGCGCACAAGCCGCCCGCGATGCGAAAAGAGGAAGAGTGAGGCTGGAGGATTTTCTGAATTCTTTGGAAGATCTTCCTCCTCCCCCCCCCACCCCCCCTCCCCTTCTCCGCTTCCGAGAAAAAAGACCGTCCTCGGTTTGATTCCAGCCTCCCGGATCGGAAAGGCAGAGGATCGCGGAAGGACAGCCCTCAACGAGACCCGAGCGAGCGAGAGAGGGGAGGACGCGAGGCCGGGTCCCCACCCGCCCCCTTCCTCTTCCTCCAACCCCCCCTTCCCGCTCCGTCTCTCCCAAGATCCAGGATGGAGAAGAGCGCCGAGCAGCCCAAGGCCCCCGGCGGGAAGCAACAGCCGGGCGATCGAGGAGGTAAAATATTTCCGAGTCCCGCTTCGGAGAAGATGCTGCGGCTGAGGCTGCGGCTGACTTGGGGGAGGGGGGAGAGAGGGGATGAGGAGGAACGGGTGGGGGAGGAACGGTAGAAAGAGAACGATTTGGACTCGATCTGCGCGGGAGGGCGAGAGGACGCGGGGGAGGGGATCCGCCAGTGGGACCTTGCCCGCCCTCCCCTTGCGGACTGCCGCTGCTTGCAAGGGAGGGGCGTGATGGGGAGTGGGAAACGCAGGTTTCTTTGCGGGACCGGCGGGGGCGCTGGGGAGGAGGGTGGGTGGGTGGGAGGCTGAGAGGTACCGGTGGGAAGAAGGACATGGAGCCCGATGTCTTTGCCGTTGCAGATTCTTGGAGCTGGGACAGCCCCCTCCCTCCGTCCCGCAGGGCATTTTCTAGGAAGGGCACAGATAAAGCAGCCACCCACCCGCCCAACTTCTTTCCCGGATCTCAGACCCAGCATGGAGGAGGGGGAGGGGGAGCCATGCAGCCTGCCCTGGATTGGGGGTTTATAAATAACCATCCCACTTCCTCCCCAATCCAGAACTGGCATCTTCCCGACAGCTGCTTTGGGGATTGAAGGCGAGACCACCTGCCTGGTTTTTCTTTCTGACTTTGGGTGGGTGGTGGAGAGCCCCTCCCTCCTCAAGGGGACAGTTGCTGCACACACACACACCCCCACCAAGTTCTGCTGAAGCTGGTCTTGAATGGGATCTGCAGGAAGGGTGGGCTTGGGCTTCCTGGGAAGAAGGGGGGGTTAGGGGAGGGGATGGGGTTGAGGCCGCCTGCACTCCGGCTTCCCTGCTGCACAAAGGGGAAAGAAAGTTGAGGCCCGAGCCACCACTTCACGGATGGATGGAGGCTCTCTTAATCCACCACCCAAAAATATACTTCCTTCCCCACCCCCCATTTGTCTGACCACCCAGGCCTGTCCCTTAGTAAGAGCTTTGCCTCCGCAAATTCTGATTTTTGGCCTGGTTCTCCAAAAATATTGTATGGTCCAGCAAGGTTGGCTGGGGAATTCTGGCAGTTGAAGTCCACTCATCTTCAAGCTGGCCTATTCGTAGTCTGGCACCACCAGGATGATGATAGGGCTTCCATTAGTCAGAATTGTAGACAATATTTTTTCTTCTCTTTTCTTTCTTAAATATGCTTGATATAGGTGGGGTAGGAGGAGGGTTATAGGGTCTCTTTGCCCTATACCCTATATCTTGAACCTTGGGGTGGGAGGGGGTATAGGATGACTTTACCCTATATTCTAAATCTTGAATGTTGCTCAAGATTTCTGCTTTTTTCTCCACGTGGGGAAATTTCCCAAACTCTGGTAGCTATAATCACAAGGGACTTTGGACATGAAATAACTTTGAAAAAACCCATTTAGAGAATGCTGGGTGGGGCACCTATTGTCTTGAGTGATACTTCAACATAGGCTATTCATTCGAATCTTAGGATTCCCAACTTTAGTTTTGCAGTTTGTTTCAAAGAACCCACTTCTGCATTCCTCCACAAAGATGGGCCATCATATGTGGCCCCTCTTTTCTTGAGTTTTAAGGGGGACTTGTCCATGACATTGCCTTTCCAAGTAAGGCAATAAGTTGGGGTGAAACTCACGGTTGCTTGAAGAATAAGAGGGATAAAATTTCAAAAAATGAAAAAAAGAAGCACACACTCTTAATTAGGTCAGCTATAAACTTAGTGTGTGCAACGTGCACAGTTTAATTTCACCCTTGGGTAGTTTTGGTGTGGCTTGGTACAGTATGTTGCGTAGGCCTGACTCATTCAGTTAGTTCATAGATCGATTTATTATGCGCATAGTAACATGCTGTGCATAACGTTCTGTAAACACCGAGTGATTTGACTAGCGTTTCCTCTCAGAAAATTATTCATCCCATCTACGCAGGGAATGGTTGCTGGCTATGAGAATCCAGGATGATGTCATCTGTGTTCATGATGTCACTGTGCAAATGACATGACATAATTCCTCTCATTGGTGCAATGAAGGCTGTTAAGGCAAGGCCATGTGGGTTTGTTCCTTTGGGTTAGTTATCCATTGGGTGCCTGACCTTGAGTTGAAGTCCACCCATGTTCAAGCTGGACTATTTGTAGTCTGGCACCACTAGGATGATGATAGGACTCCCATCAGTTAAAATTGTAGACAATATTTTTCTTCTCCTTCCTAAATATGCTTGATATAGGTGCTTGATATTGTGACCATGGAGTTGGTAGCAAAGGACCCATAATCCACAGCAGCCTCCTCAATGCAGCTCCCTTCTGTTCTGACTATAACAGAATGAGCCACAATGGCACAGTGGTTAGAATGTAGTACTGCAGGCTACTTCAGCTGACTATCGGCTGCCTGCAATTTGGCAGTTCAAATCTCACCAGGTTCAAGGTTGACTCAGCCTTCCATCCTTCCGAGGGGGGTAAAATGAGGGCACAGATGGTTGGGGGCAACAGGCTGACTCTATTAACCTCTTACGGGGGGCTGTGAAGCATTATAAAGCAGTATATAATCTAAGTGCTATTGCTATAACCCCCTTAATTTCCTTTTGAGTGTGGCCATGGTTTTCCAGGCTGGAGGAAGTGACCTTCAGCCAGTGGGCTTAGCAACTGATGGCTTAAGAAGACAAGGAGGGAGCCCAGCTTCTGAGTTCTCCTACAACATGCCTGGAAGCCAGCCAGCTCATGTGGGTCTGCAGTGGGCTTATTTATGGGTGTTGGTTAGTTCTTCCAGAGAGGGGAGGACCTAAGGTGGAGAGAGGAAGGAGGGATGAATCTCATGACCCCAAGGTGGATACTTGTAGACAGAAGGTGTAGGAGAAATCTAAAGGCATGTAGGAATGCCTGGATAAGGAAGCTTGTTGGACTAGACTGTAAAGAAATGCAGAGAGGTCACAAGTGAGCCCAAGAGAGGCTGCCAAGAGAGGCCACCAAAGTGTGAAAAATCTTTCAAGCGAGATGCAGGATTATCCATCTTGATCTTTTTTCCCCCAGCCTACTGTCTTTCAGATGAGTTGGCTTTCAGATGCTTTTCTGGATAGTAGTTGTGGGACTGGAAGGCCAATGAACCTGGAGAGGGCCAGGTGAGGAGAACATGATCTAAGACCACTGACTCAAGCTTCCAATATTCCAGCATTTCTCAGTAAGGTTCACGCCACATGCTGAGCCATAGTATGTCCTGCTTTTGCATTGGTCTTAACATGCTGTAGATTGCAACCATTGTATGAAGCAGAGCACATGGTTTGGCCTGTTCTGTTCCATCTAGCCAATTCAATAAGCCATCATTCAACCAGCCATGGCTTAGCACCAGGTGTGGCCCCCATCTGCACAGATGTTTCTGGACTAGCAAGAGAAACAGCTGTGGTTTTCCTTATTTGTGTGATGTCAACAAAACACGGCTCTGAATGGACATTTCTGTCCAAACTTGACTTGGGGGCTGGAGTCGTGGGGCTGGAGGGGCCACTGAGGAGATTTGCAAAGGTCTGGAACTTGTAGAAAATCAAGTTGGAAAGCAAACGTGTCTGTCTCCCACCTATTGAAGAAAGATGTTTGCATCTTGAAATCTCACTGGATTTGGTAAGAGGCATGCTGTGGGTCCTGTCTCTCAGGGATCTACACTTGGTGGGTCTGAGATGGGACCCCCCCCTTCTAGAACATTTTCTGTTCTGAAGTGAGGTTAGCTAGCTCCATTCTGCTTTTCTGGAAGTCCTTGGAGACCTGGCTCTGTCATCAAACTTGGTGAACTCAGAGCCAGTGAGATCTTGAGGTGGCTCCATTGCTGATCAAAGCTCTTGGGTTTGCCTTTAAAAAAAAACATATGACTGTGTTTGACATGTTTACAGGTAGCCCTTCACTTATGACCACTTGCTTAGCAACGATTTGAAGCTACGACTGACCTAAAAAAGGGGGATTTATCACCTGGATCCAAAGTTCCAATGGTCAGCCCTCTTCTGTCGTCAGGTGATTAAACTTTGAGTGCTTGGCAACATGGCGCCTTTGTGGCCATTTGGAACATCCCACCATCACATGACTGCATTTGCTGAAAACCAGCACTTCCTTCCGGTTTTCAGCAAAACTACATTTAACTTTTAGTTCACTTAATGACTGCAGCCTCCACTTAATAATTTGCTTAATGATTAGCACATGAAAAGGTCATAAAATCAGTTGCAGTTTTTACAACCATTATGACATACAGTGTAACCCTAATGGGCAGACAGTTACTTGTTGAGGACTAGCCTTACTGTTTTTGCTCTACACCGCCCAGAGTCACTTCTTGTGAGATGGGCAGCCATATAAATTTGGTACATAAATAAATAAATTGGATAGGAGGGTCCCTCGATGCTAATTTAAGCCTCTGTCAAGTGTCCTGTGATGAGAGCTATGCCCTTGAAGGGACTTCTTGGACCTTTGCCCCAGCACATGACCTTCCAAGCAAAGTGTTGGGTGAGAATTGCCTGCAACTGTTGTGGCTGGAATGGTGTGGGAAGGGTTGTGTATCATACTTGGGCAGACCCGCCCCATTTGTTCTTTCGATAAGAACCATGAGATGGTTGTTGCGAGGTTTTGCTGCATTTGCCATCTCCAGAAGGCATCTGAAACATTTCAAAGTTGCCCTCTGTAGATGGAGGTCAAGCATTTGTCAAGGGCCATTCAAGACAGAGTTCTTTCTCATTTCTTTTCTAAAAAAATAAATTTTCATTAAACGTTTTGTAAAGGACATTATTTACTTTAGTGCCATCTTTGTTATTTTTTTATAAAGAATTCAAGGCAGTAAACATGCCTAATGTTCCTTTTTTCTCCTATTTTCCTTACTGCAACAACCCTGGCTGAGCTGAAAGAGAGAGGGACTGGCCCAAAGTCACCTAGTTGGCTTTCATGCCTAAGGTGGAACTAGAATTTACTGTCTCCCAGTTTCTAACCTGGAGCCCTAACCACTAAACCAAAGTGGCTCTGCATAAAAGCTAAGATCAACTAATAAAGAGTAAAGGCAGCAAAGAAGGAATGAAATAGAAAGGAAGAAAAGGAAGAGTGCAGAAAGAAAGAATAAAAAGAAATAGAAGGAAAAAGCTTCCAATTTCCTTCGCAGCACAATTATAAGCACAATTACAAAATTATCCCCTCCTGTTTGTTTACAAATGAAAATTCACTGTTTTCTATTATCCAGGGTTTTTGTCTAAACATCAGAACCACAAATCCTAAAGTGCATTTTATTTCCATTGTATGCAAAAAAAGTCTATATGGATTTTCCAATCAGCTATAAATGCATTTATCTTCTCTGCTTAAAGAGGTTAATTTAGCCATCTCCACAATTTTCATCATCTTCACCAAGCATCTTTCTAATAATTGCTTATTGTTTCTCAGTGAGAAAATATTTCATTTATCATGTTCCTTTGATCTATTCTAGTTGCATAGCATTTTTCTGCTATTTGTCAGATAAGCGCTTATGGTTCACCAAGAGTCACAAGTTGGGAATAACTGCCTTAAGCCATAGTACAATTTATTTGGTTTAAATTTAGCATGTTGTCTACATCTGGCCATTATGGTTGATTATTGTGGCTTATTTGTTCAGTGTTACATGAAATGATACACTTTTGGCTTAGTAAATGAACAGCTGATATTTGATATTAAAGTTTACATGCAAAAGCATGTTTGATTTCACACGTTGAATTAAGCAAAGATTTGATGTAATCATAATTCGATGAATAGAGGTTGGGTTCACGCAACATATAAAACCATGTGAGTTGTGACAGGGATATGTTGTTCATGCTTGTAGAGATTCCTTGTGGTACTGAAGGGCGTCTTCTGAAAGGGACATGGATAAATGATAAAGATTCATTTGTTTGGAAAAGGGCACAAGAAGGAACAAGATGTGAGGAAGGGTTGGGTGCAGTTAACTTAGAGAAGGCTGTGAGGGAGACCTAGTACCTTCAGGTAGCTGATGTCAGAATAGTTTGGAGTCATCCAGAAGATGGGAGAAGAAAGCAATGACAAAGGAGATTATTTAAAATTATTTATTAAACAAATACACAAACACAAACAGATAAACATTACAGATTGAACACGGTATAGTTATGCTCACTTCCATCTTTGTCCTTAGGTCGCTAACTCCAATAGTGGTATTATATACTTTCCCTCTATATATTTAAATGTTTGATTTGGTCTCATGGATCTTCCTCATCTCTAGCCAACCATAAAATTTGTCCCATATTTTGTAATAGTCTGTATCTTCCTTGTTTTTAAGTTCTTTTGTTTGTCCATTTCTGCGCATAGTGTGATTTTCCTCAGTATTTCGGCTTCATTTGGGGTATCTTTGTTTTTCCACTTTTGTGTGTACGCCAAACTTGCTGCAGTGGTTACATGAATCATTAAGTACATGCTTTCTTTATCATATGTCCTAGAATTAATTCCTAACAATAATGTATTCTAACCTCACACATTTCTTCCATCCACTTGTGTAAATTTTGCCAATATTTTTGGGCCTCTTTGCAGCTCCACCATAAATGATTATAAGTTCCTCTTTCTTTATTGCATTTCCAACAAATGGGGGAAATTTTAGAGTTCATTTTTGCCAATCTTGATGGGGGTATAAATTTATATAAATTTTCTTTAAAGGGTATCGCTAAAGTCATTTTTTTGTTTCTGTTCCAAAGTTTTTGCCATTCGTCTAAATTTTTTTTAATTACATTTATATGCCGCCCTTCTCCGAAGACTCAGGGCGGCTTACAATTTTTGGGATACAACCCAGTGTGCTCAGCAATAGCCTTCATTCCATTGTATATGCCTGCTTATTACTAAGTGGCATTTTTACAAAGTCAGCTTATTGCCCCCAACAATCTTGGGTCCTCAATTTACCTACCCCGAGAGGATGGAAGGCTGAGTCAACCTTGAGCCTACAGCAGTTGTAGGCAGCTGGAACTTAAGTGCAGGCAATTAACAGCCTGAGCCACCCAAGGCCCTTGGGTGAACCCTTAATGTTATAACCAAACTTTTTCATCCATACCACCATCGTTTCTTTTACTTTTTCTTCTTCCAATTTAAATTCCAATAAAACTTGGTATATTTTTTTATCATCTTCTCCTCAAGTCCTAATAAAATTTCATCTAGTTTTGTCCTCGTTCTGCTAATACCCCATTCTTTGCTATCTTTTAAGTATTTTGATTGGAGTTGCAAATAGGCCCACCATGGAGTTGCAAATAGTTTGGAGTCATCCAGAAGATGGGAGAAGAAAGCAATGAGGAAGGAGATTTTGAGTGGACATCCAGAATACTTTCCTAATGGTTAGAGCTGTGATTAAGTGATTAAGTGGACTACAGTGGAGGTAGTGGATTAATAGGTTGGTGGTGTAGAAATACAGGGTGGCTGCCATCTGTCAGGGGGGGTTACAGTGGCAAATTCCTGCACCAGGCAGGATGTTAGATTAGATGTAATGATATGTGAGGAAGACTTTAGGAGATTGGGACAAAGAAATGCTGCCTAGGGAATGGTCGGATAAGGTATAACCGTTAGCTATATAATGGGTGGAGGAAGAGGTACAGAAGTACCTCTTGGCTCTTCCTACAATCTGGGTTGTGCTGATTCTCCTGGGTTGGGGTCATTTAATTTGGGTTTTAAACGTTAATTCGGCTTAAATGTTTAATATCTTTTTAATTAATTTAATTTATTTACTGTTGTATTTTAATTGTAAGCCACCCCGAGTCTTCAGAGAGGGAGCGGCATATAAGTCGAATTAATAAATAAATAAATAAATAAATAAATAAGTAAGTAAGTAAGTAAGTAAGTAAGTAAGTAACTCCCTAGTTTCTGTGGCTCTAAAGAAGACACTAGAAGATTTGTACTTTCAAACCTGCAAGATTTTGTAAATGTAGCCTTACAATAAAGTAGAATTATCATCTGATCATATTACCTGTCTGGTCTACTGGTTAAGGCTAATGCTAGATGGTTTTAGAAATCCTTCCAGCTCATAAAAATGATACTATGAAACTGACCTCCACTATTAAACTGGGGATATGTCAGTAACACTCTATGTACCCCATCATTGTATGAGGTTGAAGGTTTTCTTCCGTTTATTTCCAGGCCAATGTAGCGATGTTGACTATTACAGCTGGGAACTTTCCTGACAAAGAATTTCTGCTCTATCCTCAAAAGTATAATCCTTTTCCTATAGGGAAGCCACAGACCAGTGTTTTGCAACTTTCAGATGTGTGGACTTCAACTCCCAGAATTCCCCAGTCAGCATGGCTTGCCAGAGTTTGAAAAACACCACTGTAGACCATTTGGATGTGGTGACCGAGTTCCCAGGCTATTTCTTTAGTTAGTTGATGGATCAATGTAAGGCGTGAATCCAGGAAATAACCTAATTTAGTAACCAGGCCAAGTATTTGGTTCAAATGCTGCTGTGCCTGCAAAATTTGCAAAGTTTTATAGAAGGTCACAGCATCTCCCCTGTTTACCCACTGCTTCTCTTCAAGATGAGGTGGACAAAGAGCCTGACCAGATAAAGTGGCCTTGGAGGGTTTGAAAAGGGAGGTGGACTGGTCTGTTTGGACTCCCAGGACTATTGTATGCCCCTCGGAGGTTTGCATTGCAGAAAGTCTGCTAGGAGTGAGAAAATGCCTATTTTCAGCAGAAAGCACAGAGTTCGGTCTTTGGCCTCTAAGCCCCAATCTTCCTAATAGGGCCGTTTTCCCCCTCCTCTTTGCAAAAACCACAGGCCAAATGAATGTCTTTAGAGCTTGAAGCAGCAATCGGTTTCCTTAACTCCTCAATAACCAAAGAAAACTATGTTTGCTCTGTCGTCTTCACTGCTAGGCTGCATCCCCGCCTTCTCCCGCCTGGTATTGGAAAAGTGGAAAAGCTTCTTTGGTTTTTTAAAGTCTGGTCACAAAAAACTCCCTCCTTCCCACCACCTGAAGCAAAGGGAAAGGTTTCTGCATCAGGGGGTCCCCTGCCTCCCCCTTATTTGCAAAGCTGGCCTCCCCACCCCCAGCATAATTACAGTTTGCCTAAGCCTGGACTGACTCTGCACATGGTTTGGGAGCACCACCCAAGCAGCCCTGCCAGAAAGATGTGGCTTCAGCGTCAGCTTTGCTGCTCCTTGCGTGGTTGCGTGGAACAGAAGACAAACAGGGCAAGATCCTCCCTTTGGCTGGCTCTGGTGCAGCGTTGCAGAGAAGCTGGTGGTTCCAAATGTGGCTTGCAGATACCCAGGAAAGGATCCAGAGGCAGCTTTGGTTGAGTTAGTTTCATGGTTGAGTAATCAAAGCTCTGTGCTTGCTGACTTACTGATCTGCTTGCCTGCAGGCCAGTTGATTAATCTTGGTGCGCTCTGAGCTTGCTTGTTTTCCTGCAGACATTCCATGATGAAGGAAAACAAGCAAGCTCAAAGATCACCAAGGACCCCTCATTTCAACCCTGAGCTACAAATGTTCTCCTTTATTGATTAATCTTGAGTTTTCCTTGTTTAGGAAGCAGGGCCTTCCTCTCTTGTTGGCTTCTCCCCACAGATGGGGAAGCCAACATCAGCATCGAGACTTAAGGGGATGGGATGGGATGGGATCAGGGCAACCAACCGAGCAGGGGTTTTTTGGAGAGATGAATCAGATTTGGAGGTGGGCCTGAGCAGGTTGAGGTGGGGGAACCCTTTGATTAGAGGTGGGAACTGCTGAAGAGAAATTCCAAAATGTGGGAAGATGTTGGCTGAGAGGCTGCCACACATCATTCCAAGAAGAAACTGAGTTCAACTTTGGCATCTCCAAGTACATTGTGAAAGAATGAAACCCTTCCAACCTCTAGAAGACACTCTAACCAAGGTTTCAGCAAACTCGCATCTCCACATTCTTCCATCAGTCCTCATGTTGATGAGACTTGTAGCACAATATGTGGAGGTTTGCACATGGTTGACTTTCCCTGCCATTGGTTGTGTTCAGAAACCACACATAATTGGGTTCCTTGCAAACTTAGCAAGTATCATCTCCTGTACAGCTAACCCTTCACTTACGACTAATTGAAGTTAGGGTGGACCCTGAAAAAGCTACTTATGACCTGGATTCACACTTCCAACATCTGCACACCCCTCCCCCACAGTTATGTGATTGCATTTTGGGTGCTCAGCAACTGGCCTGCATTAATGTTGTGTCCCATGGTCACGCGACAATGTTTTAAGATGTTTTTGCTGAAAATTGCCATTTGCTTCTGGTTTTCAACCAAACCACTTCATAGCAAACAATTGATTTGTTTAATGACTGCCCCAAAAAAGGTGGTAAAATTCGGTCAGTCACCTGGGTGGTCCCCTTTACAACCATCACAATTTATAGTCCTAAAAGGGCAAACTCTATTACAGTCATACGTTGAGGACTGCCTTTAGTATTAATCTCACTTGTTTCCTGAACATTTCTAGAATCTAGTTTCCTAGTGAGGGGGTTCTTCCCCAGACTGGAAAATGGCACCAGTTGTTCCAGTGCCCCCCCACTGTATTTTGGAGAAGGGCCACCTCATTCTCTCAGGAGTTGCAAATTTCAGGACAGTTCTGTGGCTCAGCTGCAGCACTGCAGCCATCTTCTGCCATTTACCCCGGCAACCTCAACAAATATTTGCAAAGCCTTGATCAAACATAGGTCTGTACACAGACTGCCTTGCTCCTTCCATAGCTGATACCAGGCAGCTTTTTCTTAACTGTGACAATGCTAAGATGTGTGGACTTCAACTGTGAGGTGGGCAGTGTAGGAATGTGAGATAGATAGATGATAGATAGATGGGTAGACAGACAGACAGACAGAATGGATAGAGATAGATAGATAGGTAGGTAGGTAGATATGGATAGACAGACAGATATGGATGGGGATAGATAGAGGCAGGCAGGCAGGCAGATGATAGGTAGGCAGGCAGGCAGACATGGATAGAGATGGATGGATGGATAGATAGATAGATAGATAGATAGATAGATAGATAGATATGGATAGACAGACAGATATGGACGGGGATAGATAGAGACAGACAGACACATAGATGGATGATGGACAGACAGACATTTGAGTAAGACACAATGAAAAGGTCTGTAGTAAACTAAAAATATAGAAATTATGGAATAGCTACAGATAATACTAAACCCAGCCATTGTTTCACTAGCTTGCAATTTATATTTAAAGAGATTGGGAATGACATCTCCTTGTTGTAAACCCAAATCAGTGGGAGATGGAGAAAACTGTTGTTTTAACTAAAGCAGACGCTAATCATAGTTCCTTAGGGTTTAAAAAGTTTACATCATTCAGCAGAGAGAAAGCAGTAGATATTTCTTGAGCTGTATTGAAAAACTTGGCCTAAACTTTAGAGTAAAAATGAAATTCCATCCTTGTAGAAAAAGCATTTAGATGAATTTCTAAGAATAACAGAGTTTTCTGTACTCCAGTTATCCCAGCCTTTATTTTCCCCAAAACATATTCATATAATACTTTGAAATTTGAACTAGAAAGTTGCTGTTATTCCAGGTAAATTAATCTGAGATTAAAAAGTACGAGTTTGTGCCTCTTTTGTTACCTGTGAAGTTGAAAGGGCCTGCTCAAATATGCAGCCTAATTTCTCACAGATATTCAGCCGATCATTGGCTATGAGAATGAGCTGCTGCAGGTAAAACATTTATGGATAAATTCCTCGGATTGCCTTAGGACCCCTCATCTCACCCAGGGGTTGGGATATGCTGCACATAAAACACACACCAAACTTTGGTGGCATTATTTGTAGCCCTCGTTTTGACTTCTTTGACCAAACCCCGCAGCCACCCCTGCAGGGTATATTTTTCAGTTGAGCCTGTTTGCTCCTTAGCCAACAGGCTTCAAGGTTGTGTTGCATTAAACAAACATAGCACTATCTCATTTTGGTTTTGGAAGGTGACAGTACAGATAAGGCAGTCTAGTCTGCATTTGAAAACTCGGATTAAGGCAGCACTGCAAATTCATCGACTGAAATGCTTTTTGGTCTTCCAACACCTGGCCTGGAAAGAGGTTTGCTGACGTAGCTCCTAGACATTGTTGAAAAGAAGAACCTGAAAGGTGCTTCCTGAATCTTAGAAATAATGCTTTGACAGCCTTCCTTGGACCTGTTCCCAACCTGGAGGAAAAGCAGACAAGCCTATTTCCTCTGGCTTGTCCCATGCTTAGGCTGCCCTCTCGCCACTCAGCTTTTCCTGCGTCTGTCCTGCCTTCCCAGGAGTCCTCCCCTGTCCCGTCTAGCCTCTTCAGACAGATGTCCTGTTAAGCTCAGAGCTCCAAACCAACTTCCTGTAGGTTAATTATTGTACACAAGCCACCAGGCTAGGGATATTGGTCATCCTGTTGGGGCAGCCTTAATGCAGAAGAATGCAAAGCCGAGGTTCACCTTTCCTGCTTCCTGTCTCAACCTGTAGTTATTAGGCATTGTAGAATGCATTTCTGTCACCTGCAACCCCTTGAAGGCTTCCACAGTTCACTCAAGTGCCCTTCAATCCTTGTCTGACCCCACATGGCACCCAAACAAAATTAGGAGGAGATTATTGGGGAGGGGGGCATTGTTTGTTTGGTTTTGTTTGTTTTATTTGGGCTTATAAGCTGCCCTCTCTCCCGAAGGACTCAGGGCGGCGTGCATAAAAGACAGAAAGTACAAAAGTTAAAAGAAATTAAAAAGATATTAAATTATGCCAAATAAACAATCAAATTAAAACCCCTGATCCCCTGTCAGTCCAGGCCGGATTGCAAAAATAGCCATGTTTTGAGGTCGCGGTGGAAGGAGCGGAGATCAGGGGCCAAGCACAACTCAAGGGGTAGTTGATTCCAGAGGGTGGGCACCCCACAGAGAAGGCCCTACCCTAGGGCTGCCAGCCTACACTGTTTAGCTGATGGTATCCCCAGGAGGCCCCATCTGTGGGAGCGCACAGGCGATTGGTGTTTGTCAGCGGAAGGAACGTTCTTGCAAGTACCCGGACCCAAGCCATACAGGGCTTTATAAGTTGTTACCAAAACCTTGAATCTCACACGGAGGGCAACCGGCAACCAATGCAGGTCACGCAGGAGGGTGTAATATGGGAGAATCGGATGCTCCCATCACTACCCGCGCGGCTGCATTTTGCACCAGCTGAAGTCTCCATATGAGATGCAGGGGCAGCCCCATATATAGAGCATTGCAGTAGTCGAGTCTAGAGGTGACGAGCGCCTGAGTGACCGTGCGCAGCGCATCTCGGTCCAGATATGGGCAGAGCTGGCCCATATCATGGAGCTTGTTGGTGAACTTTGCAGGAATGCAACTTATTTCTCCTTCTTTGCCTCTTTGTTGTTATCTTCTTCCTCCTCTTCCATGGAGCAAAACTTAAGTCCCATTCTGGGCCATGGAAGCTAGGAGAACATCAGTGGTTGGAGCAATGGCCACAACATTGCTGCAGACAGCTGCTTTTGGTGTGGCCTTTTCCACCGTGATTGTAATTCTCCGTATTTTGAGGTTAAGGTGTTCCCTAACTCTGCTTTTTTGGAACCAGCAAAGCAGGTCTTCCACCACTGAGCTGCAGCTATTGTCTCTCTGGGAGACTCCACAGCCCCCTTATAAGTGAACATTTTAAGGTTCTTATGTTCTTTGCACATCTCCATCTCCCAAATGGCAGGAGATGGTATGGCTGCCCTTTGGCAGTGGCCCCATCAAAATGTGACGTCAGGCTTTTCTGCTGTGGCTTTGGGATGGATGGGCCCATTCCTAGAGGTGGGGGAGCCAAGGTTGCCTACCTTCTACTTCTCCTGGTTAGGAGAGAATGGATTATTACATGCATGTGAGTGGAAGGAGTTTCAAATACCTGGCTGGTGAAGAGGACAGAATTAACCAGGGTGGTGAAGTTGATTTGATTAGAGAAAGGATAATAACTACATTTATTAGTGACTTGAAACTATTTAGGGACTTTTTGCTGAAATAAGAAAAAAAAATGAACTTGTGATTCCTGTGGGTCTGATGACTAGAAAAAGTAGGAAATGGAGAAAAGGAAGTTAAGTTGTAACCTTAGAGAGGGTAAAGTATAAATTATACTTGCAACTGCTGTTTAGAAAATCAGGAATTGCTTCTTTATAATTTTTGCTTTTCTTTCCCTTCCCAATCTTTCATTTTTCCTTCCTTCCTTCCTTCCCCTCTCCTCCCCTTTTTCTTTGCACTTTTTATTCCTTTTCTTATTTTTTCTTTCAAAGTTGGAATTGTTTTTCTTCTTTTTTAAAAAAAAAAAGTTCTGCGATAAAAGTTATATAAGAGAGAGAACGAGAGAATGGAGTTGCGAATGAGCGAGAGACAATGGCTGTGGTTAACAAGAGGCTCCTGGTGACCCACTTTGGGAGGCCTGTTTTCCCCATGAAGCTGACTCAAGAATGCAGAGAGGGCCTGTCTCTGGCCTCCGAGCCCATCACCCTCCAGTATGTTTAGAAACACTGAGTGCTGCGTATCCAACATCCACAGAGCGAAGCAGGAGAAAAGGAGACAGTGGGATTGACACGATGGCCAGCATCTTCTTGGGCAGCTGCTGTTTCTGCTGCTCCATCTCATACTCTGCCAGCAAGTGCCCTTTCCAACTACCCTGTCTTTGCCCTGCCAGCAGCATTTTATGGACAGCATGGCGGTGCTGCTGCGGTTTGGCCAAACCAGCACTTAAGTCCCTGTCTCTTTGGCTGCTGCCTGTCTTGCCCTGTAATTGGCAAAGGGCGGAGCAGACAGGAAAAGGCACCAGGGACCCAGAAAGCTGGCCACCTTCCAATTGGGGATAGCCAATGAGAGAGCTGTAGCTGTTGCTGACTCTTTCAATTTTGGGATTTTTTTGTTGTTTAAATCTCCCATAGTCATGGCTCTAATTATAGGGAGAACCGATTGGAAGGGGCAGTGAGTGAAGGCTTCTCTTCTGTCTGGATGTATTAATACCCAAAGCTTAGGAGATGCTTGTTAAATTGTGTGTTTGTGTCCATGCCACGTGGACAAGATCAAAGCAAGATTTCCCCTGCATTAGGTTTTGCTCTGACTCTGTTTCCCCCACAGGAGCATTCTGAACTGGTTCTATTTGCATTGTCTGCTAAACCTGGTTAATCTTAAAGTGGAATAGTTGTTTTTTGGATGGCTCGCCATCTCATTTTAACCTGGCCTGCTTACAGTAACATCTGCAAGGGTGTGTGTGTCAGAGTGACATAAGCAATGCTGTGGAGTCTCTGTGCAAGCCCTTTTCTACAGGTATAGCACTGCTGGGTACATTGTGGTTTCCAACGTTCAAACAAGGATGGGAGTGGTTTGGGTGTTGCTCCCTGCTGGATTCATGCCTGGTTTGGAGTATTATGCTGATCCTAAAAATGGGTTCATTTAGCAACTATTTTGTAAAGGGGTGTGTGCAAGCAACGGCAGCAAGATGCAATTGCATTTGTTTTTATGCATTTGTGCTAGTTCTGGGCAAACAAAGCAAAAAGACTTTTAGGACAAGAATCAGATTAATAACTTCATCCCCTCCTGCTCTTAATTCTGAATAATTCTTGGACAGAGGAAGTTTCCTGAGTTTCTTGGTGTGGCAGCTATACTTATTTGCTCTCCCACAGTCATATGAAAAGTCAGGATGTAGTGTCCAGACAAAGTCCATTTTAAAGATTTAAAAAAAAACCCAAGAGTAGCGGAGGCCTTGAAGATGCCTGTCTACCAGAACAGCTAGCTAAGCAATAGTAACAAGTTTTTTTTATTATTTTAAAGCAGATGCATTTCATCCCTCCCTAAAGCCAAAAGGTTTTTCTGCAGCAGCTTAAAGATATCAACAGAAAGCTGCTCCCAAACTTGTGAAGCAAAATACATAGCACACAAGGAAAAACAGTCAGGAGGGAGGAGGAGACAGCTAGCTCAGAATTGGGTTTTCAAGTTTCTGGTTCTTCGGATGACCTCTTAGAGTGGAAACAGCTCCAACCGAAGGATGAATGACTGGCACGCCGGAATGAGATGAAATACTGTGTTTTCCCGGAAATTAGACCCTGTCTTATATTTTTTTTTGCCACCAAAAAAGGCACCAGGTCTTATTTTGGGGGTATGTCATCCACTGACTAACCTCACTTGCATGCATCGCCCCTGACTTCCTTTTTGCTGTCAGAGGCCTTCAGGAACGTCTTCTGTGGCTGGCAAGGCTTTCCTGAAAGCCTCTGCAACTGATAACGGAACTCTGGATCGATCCAGAGCTTTGTTATCAGCTATAGAGGCCTTCAGGAAACCCTTGCTGGCTGCTGAAGAAATGGGCAGGTGTCAGGGTGTGCAAGGACTGGCTACAACTGTCCAAAGGTAGATAGCAGGGCAGCTTCCAACCTCCCATCCCCACCCTAGCTTAATTTTTACCTGTCCACTCTGGAGTGGGCAGGATCTTAATTAGGGCTTATTTTGGGTGCAGTGCTTATATTGGGCGTATATGTAAAAATCAAGCTAGGATTTACTTTCAGGGTAGGTCGTATTTTTGGGAAAACGGTATATATTTCATATTCAAATTTCATCCATTATTTTCCAATTCATGCCTTCCCAATCTACTGTTGTGAAAACGGGTCAGGTCTCATAGTGATCCACTTTACAGTTATAAGTTGAGGACTACCTGTACGTAATCTACTCCTGCATAACTGCTGGCCACAAATGTCAGTATTTCTGGAATCTTGCAGAAAATTGGTGATAGTCGTTGTAATAGAAGAGCCAGGTGCTAATTTTAGAATAGGCAGGAGACACAGAGCCAAGAAAAAATGGGCAACACATTCTGTTCCATTAAGTAGGAATTGCAATAAAATATGGCACTGTGGAATGCCAGACTATTCTCTTCTACTTTTTCCTCCCTGGAGTTTTGTGTCTCTTCCCCATCCCATCTCCCCTTTCTGGAAATCTTGGGATTCCCTTAAGTTGGCTGCAGCCTCCCTTTCTAACGCCTCCATCTTAACCGGACGCCTGTTGCTGGCTAAAAGCTTCCTTTGGTTTCTGAATCTGCAAGTGAGCAGCTGAAAAGTTGAAAATGAACCAGCTGTGCATCTGGTGTGAACAGGAATGTGTTATGGCTAGGGAATTCTGGGAGTTGAAGTCCACAGGTTCTCAAGTTGTCAAAGTTGAGAAATGCTGCCTTATGGGACCATGTCAGTAGAAGATGTCAGAGCCCAAATCACAAAAGGGTATAGAGGTAGTCCTTGACTTACAATGGTTCATTTAGGGACTGTTCAAAGCAACAGCATAGAAAAATGTGACATTTGACTGTTTCTCACACTTGGGACCATTGCAACATCTCCATAGTCACATGATCAAAATTCAGACGCCTGATGTCAGGCTCAGTGGTGGTCATAAGTTGAGGATTAGCTGTATGGCTCCACTTGGTTCTTGCCTTGATCCAAGGACAAGGGTCAGAGATGCTGTAGCTGCATTCTGCAATAATTTGGCGGCAAGGGGTGGCGGTGGATTGGATGACCATGGGTGTTAATACTAGAACAATCCCTTCTTCAGTCATACCTAACAGCTGCTGCATCATCCAGCATGAGCTTTGGAAAAACTGAATCCTGCTTTTCACAGGGGTCAAACAATGCCTGTGTAAGGCCTTAGAATTTTTATATGGAGATTGGATTTAAACCAGGGGTGTCAAAATTAATTTCACTGAGGGCCACATCAGGGCTGT
Organism: Naja naja; assembly: GCA_009733165.1. Taxonomy (NCBI): domain Eukaryota; kingdom Metazoa; phylum Chordata; class Lepidosauria; order Squamata; family Elapidae; genus Naja; species Naja naja. The sequence continues at coordinate 7,079,085 of CM019160.1, read as the reverse complement.
GATTGACCTCAGCGGGGCTGGGTGGGTGTGGCCAACTGGGTGGGCATGGCCATGGTGACACCACTCCCCAAACAATGCTTCCTCTTCTCATTGGGTAGACCGAGCCGAAGCCATGCTGTCCTGATGTTTCCACTTTGCATTGGGCAGACTGGGCTGAAGCGACACAGGCCGGCCCTTCTCATTTTCCAAGACAGCCTTGGAGACCGGATCTGACCACATCGTGAGCTGGATCCAGCCCATGGGCTTTGTGTTTGACATCCCTGGTTTAAACTGAAGTCACAGGTTCTTCCTGAACTGAATTCAGTCCTAGAACAGTGCTCTCAAGCATATCTAGCTGAAAAAGATTCAAAGTTCTCAATCATCTCTAGGACAAGGAACCTATGATTTCTCCACTTCTGGATGCAATTACTGTAGTGTTATGGCCCTTCTCTGTCTTTGTCTTCATTCTTGGGCTTGTAAATTCAGCTAGGGAGTTACTGCTGGCTAGGATTGTGAGAGATGAACCCCAACGGCTGTGAAGGATGAAGTAGAGACAGTCTCTCACTTTGGATGCTGGCTGGGGAATTCCAGGAGTTGAAGTCCACCCATCTTCAAGTTGCCAAGATGGAGAAAATATGCTTGGAGGCTATTCTTGTAGATGGAGGTGCTGCTTTAAACAATTATTGCTAAGGCATTCACTCCTAAGTAATCCAAACTGTTAAGTTTGCATGAAGAGACAGACGCGGAGTGCTTCAAGCTCTTTGTTTATTAGTGACTACAGCTCAGAACGAACCCACTTTGGCTGGGCTGTGGCTGCTACTTATAGCCAGCAGCCGCAGTTGCCAGCCAATCAGAGTGCAGGGGTTTCCCGCACTTTTTAAACCAATCATTTCTTACATTTTACAAGAACAGTTCAAACTAAACCAATGACTTTAAACCTGCATACATAACACGAAACAATGCACAACCCAAGTAGAAGTTAATGCTGTAAGTGTGCAGAAGACTTCTCATGATTCATCCGTGTTGAAATAAGCCCAGTATGGGAGCTTCAGGGATTAAGTCCCTGCCTAATTCTGGCACCCACAATTTCCTCTTGGTTGCATTCACTCATCACGAGATGTTGACTTTTGGGTGAAGGCACTTCTTCTACTGTCTTTAACCATCTGTGAATTCACAGGGGGTTTGAACCTGCAGATCCATGGTTCTGAAACTTTTTGAATCTGCAGCGCAATATTGAATATAGCTACAGTCCCGTGGCACACCACAAAATTCTTTATTGTGTACACATATTTTAAAATGCATGAGACCTGATTTGAAGGGAAGTTATTCAATGTTTTAACATATATGCACTTAATGGAATGTATGGATAATTCAGAATATGCATAATACAAAAATGAAGGGAAAAAAACATAAGTCACAAATCTCTTGGTGCACTCGAAACAAGCACACTGCATGCCCGTGTGTTGCGGTGTGCTTGTTAAGAACCACTGCTGTGGATGATTTAGTCCCATTTGTTTAATATTCAAATGAACCACCCTCTATTTTTAAGGATGAAATTCTAGGTGTGACTGTCAGCTTTTTAAAAAAGCTAATGTGGTAGTAAAGCTGCTTATAATAATGCGCAGAATCTTTGTTGGGGTCTTGACAGATGAAACAGTCCTTGGCATTCTGAAAGGAAGTCTGTGTACAGTTTACAGCATGATCCAAGTGGTCCTTGACTTATGACCATTTGTTTAATGGTTGTTCAAACTTACGATGCTACTAAAATTTACGACAGGTCCTCGCAGGTATGACCATTGAAGGGATCACATGATCATCATTTTGGATCTTCCCTGGAGGCTTCCAATGAGCAAAGTTGATGGGAGAAGTTGGATTTGCTTAACAACCACTTATTCACTCAATGACTGTGGCAAAAAGGTTGTAAAATTGGGTGCAATTCACTTAACAACTGTTTTGCTTAGTAATGGAAGTGTTGATCTCAACTATGGTTGTAAATTGAGGACTACCTATAATATTTTTTATGTGCACCCTTGTGGCTGCTGATTTGACTATTTCATCCTATCCTGTAGACACCCCATTGAGGCTAGGGGTAACCTCCCAAAGATTCAGGCAAAGGTGTACCCGCACAATAGCTTCACTATCTGACCCATTTTGAAATAGGCATGGTAGGCATTGTATTGGGGACCTTCCAGTAGGAATTCCCTGGCCATCTCAGGAGAGACTTTTCTGCTTAAGGCTGGCCCAGGGTCTTTCAACCTCACCAACTTTAAGAGGTGTGGACTTCAACACCTAGAATTCCCCATCCGGCATGGGGAACACAAGATCTGAGGGTGCCAGACTGGGAAACTGCGAAATTCCTACCTCCTCTTCTTTTCTCCTGCAATTCCAGTTTTGCTTTTGAGATATGCCAGTGATCTGTGGCAGAGATGTGCAATCTGGTGCCCTAAGCAGTGTTTCTCAAGCTTAGCACTTTTGAAGAGGTGTGGACTTCAACTCCCAGAATTCCCCAGCCAGCAACTCTTAAAAGCTGCTGAATCTAAGAAACCCTGGGTGAGAGGTTTGGACCAGACAAGAACCATTTCGTTTCTCCTTCAGGCTTTGGACTTGTTTTTTTTTTCTCCTGATCAAAGCCTGAATGTAGATTTAAATCAGGGGTCTCCAACCTTAGCAACTGGCTGTGGAACTCTGGGAGTTGAAGTTCACAAGTCTTAAAGTTGCCAAGGTTGGAGATCCCTGGTCTAAATTACTTTGCTCTCAGGATGTTTCTGTTTGAAAAATGGTTTTAATTAATCGTGTGTTATAGAGCTAATCCAGTCTTTTTGGCAAATCTTACTGTTCTAGAGGTAATCCAGTGTGTTAAGCTGGTCTTATCAAGCCAAAAGCTTTTAATCCATTACCTTTTATCCTCCCTGATGCCATCTTTCCTCACCACCTTCTGCCCACATCAGTCCATCGGGCCTTCCCAGAAATTCTCTGAAGCTCTGCAACAGGCAGTGTTATCTCATGCCGCCCTGCTCCACCCGTTTTCCCTTGGGGCCTCTCCCATCTTCCTGGCCTTAACCTTTGTGGCATGCTTGCACATATGCAAAGAGGGAGGGGGGTGCAGAGGAACAGCACCCTCCCTGGCTCTCCTTCCCTGCACGCAAACTTTGGGAAGGACCAAGGGAGGGGCAGCGATCTTGTGATCTTGGAAAATGTTTGCCAGATTGGGAGTCAGGGGGCTTTCCAGAGCTGGTGTTTTTCTCCAAGAGAAGGCCCTAGCACTAGCCAGAAATGTTCCCCTCCCCTTTAAACTCAAGACGGGCGGGTGCCAAGAGGTAAATGAATCCTAGATCCAAAATCTGCCCGTTGTTCATTGAACCATCTATTTCAGCTGATCCACTGTGGAAATGGAAAAGGGCTAGGACTGATTGCTCATCTCTGCATGCTTGGAGATCCCTCCCCCCTGCTCCCCCCCCACCCCCCTGAGTCTGTACTGAGAGATAGGAAGATGAAAACAGCCTGTTCTGCTTAGGGCTCATCAAGTCAACAGGAATAATTCAGCATAACTGTAAACACGGCTTCCTGTATCACATGCGGTGGGGTGGGGTGGGCTCTTAACAGAACCCCTATTGATCCAGGAAGAAATCTGTGAGCTTGCCACTAATTGCACACTCCATAATATTTATTCAGTCAATGATCAGCCAAGCTTAAAAGAACAATAACAGAGCGAAGTAAACAAATACAACCATGTAGAATAGAATAGAATAGAATTCTTTATTGGCCAAGTGTGATTGGAGACACAAGGAATTTGTCTTGGTGCAAATGCTCTCAGTGTACATAAAGGAAAAGATACATTAGTCAAGAGTCAAGAATCATAAGGTACAACACTTTAATAATAGTCATAGGGTACAATAAGCAATCAAATCATACTAGGAAACAGTCAATATAAATCATAAGGATACAAGTGACAAAGTTACAGTCATACAGTCACAAGTGGGAGGGGATGGGTGATAAAGAGTGATGAGAAGCTTAATAGTAATAGTAGTGCAGACTTTGTAAATAGTTGGACAATGTTAGTTGTTTAGCAGAGTGATGGCATTTGGGAAAAAACTGTCCTTGTGTCTAGTTGTTCTGGTGTGCAGTGCTCTATAGTGTCATTTTAAGGGAAGGAGTTGAAACAGTTTATGTACCAACAAAAACATAGTATTTGATGTATGAACACAACTGGGATCAGAATTTCCATTGCTGAGCAAGGCAGACGTTAAGTGAGTCACTCCTGATTTTACAACCTTTTTGGCCACAGTTTTTAAGTGAACCATGCAGTCATTAAAGGAATCCAGCTTCCCCCATTGCTTTTGCTTGTCAGAAGCTAGCAGAGAAGGCTGCAGATCCCATGGCCCCAGGATGGTACAGTCATCATCAAATACATGTTGGTTGCCAGGCATTGAAGTTTTGATCTCATGAACGTGAGGATGCTGCAACACTCTTAAATAGGAAGACTGGTTATAAGTCACCTTTTTCAGTGCCGTTGTAACTTCAAATGGTTGCTAAACCAATAGCTGTAAGTTGGGGATTACCTGTAGGAAAATAAATCACATTATACAACATTCCTTCCTTCATTACTATGTTAATATAGTTGTTACCCAGAGGATATTTCTGAAACATTAATGGATATAACATAAAAACAAAACTTCTATATCCTCTATTAGTTAAGATGTACCACACCAAATGTAATATTTAAAGATAAACATGTCTTTATCAATTATATTTTTCTTACTGTTATGCATATTCCAAATTTCTCTTTTAAAAAAAACTAAAATTCGTTTTTTATTCTGTCATGAACGAGTGCTTTATTCTTTTAATTATTTATAGTTGAAGATCAATCGTTCAAAATACATCAAACACAACACATCGATCCATCCCTCCATACTGCATTTTCTTTGTTATAACTTATTGGTTTTTAGATGAAGCATGGTGGCGCAGCGGTTAGAATGCAGTACTGCAGGGCTAACTCACTGCTCACTCCAGGAGTTCGATTCTGAGCGGCTCCAAGGTTGACGCAGCCTTCCATCCTTCCAAAGTCAGTAAAATGAGGACCCAGATTGTTGTGGGCAATATGCTGACTCTGTAAAAAAAATGCTTAGAGAGGACTATAAAGCCCTGTGAAGCGGTATATAAGTCTAAGTGCTATTGCTATTTGAAAGATTGATTATTGGAATGCTGCAATCATACCACGGAAAGCTGGCTAATCCACTTCTCCAGCAAGTAAACAAATACAATATAAATTGTTATCAGCAGGTGCTTAGCACACATGGCTTAGCATGTGCTTTGCATATTTATATGGGATGCCAAAGAAGGAGGCTGTTTGGGCATCTCTGCTTCTGTGCAAACATGTATGCTGTCAGCAGTTGGGAGGGTCCAAAGCAAAGTGCAGGTTCTGGCTGAATCTGGATTTGAAAATGCTTCCAAAATGTGCTGTAACAGAGACCAAGACTTGTTCTTCCTCTCTGGCTATCATAAGATTAGTGTCCCCATACCTTGTCCCTCCGACCATGAGTGTTGGAAACTGAGGATCTGGCTGAATGGAAGAAAAATCTGTTTGACAGAAAGAATGGCTAAACAATCAAACAAGCAGAGTTGGGCAGAAAGATTCCACAGTGTGTGTGTATATACATACATACATACATACATACATACATACATACATACATACTTACGTAGATTTTCACGGGTAAAGGTATGTAGGTCTTGGTGTATTCGGGTCTTGTCCCGTGTAAGATTGAGAATACCTTGGCAACGTTTCGACGAAATCTCATCCGTCATCTTCAGGCTGGTGTCTTCAGCTTCGTTCTCCTGGGAGAAGTGTGTGATCGTGGCTGTTTTTCCCTTTTAAACTCTAGAGTTGGCTGTGTTGTTACTTCTTGATTGGTTAGTGGAGTTGATGTATGCAGATTGGATGGCTTTTTCCTGAGACCCTGTGTGGCTGAGGTGCTGGCTGTGTGTCTCTCAGCCTTTTGTGTTGTAACGACCTGGGTAATGGGCTGTGTGATGACCCTCTGAGTTCTATTGTTGTGACGTCCTGGGTGTGGTGCAGCACAGACAACGACCCAGGAGATTACAGCACCAGCCAGCACCTCAGCCACACAGGGTCTCAGGAAAAAGCCATCCAATCTGCATACATCAACTCCACAAACCAATCAAGAAGTAACAACACAGCCAACTCTAGAGTTTAAAAGGGAAAAACAGCCACACACACCTCCCAGGAGAACGAAGCTGAAGACACCAGCCTGAAGATGACGGATGAGATTTCAAACGCTGCAAGGTATTCTCAATCTTACACGGACAAGACCCAAATACACCAAGACCTATATATATATATGTATATATATATATATATTGTTTTGACTAGCATTCAATTAAATGAAAGCATTTTTTCAAAAGAAATATCTGGCAAAGGAAAAGGGATTCTCAGTGAAATATTTATGGGTGAGCATGATTGTCACACTTCATTTAGTTACAAGGCAGCTGAGGGGTATGTGTGAATCTTTTATGTCCATTTGCAGCCGTGATGATATCAGCTGCATTAGGAAGTAGATCATATCTCTTACCTGCTCCCCTGGATGCTTATCTCCTCTCTTTCATTGAAGCAATTTCTGTCCAATTGTCTCTGCCTTCCAAAACCCTTTGTAGGATTTTTCTAGTAGTAGCCCTATTGTTAAATGAGAATTGCTTGAAGAATTTCTCCTTCTCCTGAAGAAGCGGGAAGGGAGGGTTATCCTTCTGACTTGTCTGCTTACAATTTTGGTGGAAAATTTCAAGAAACAATTTCTGCCTGGATCAAGAGCCATTCTGGACAGCCACCCATCACAATGGCTCTATTTGGGCTTTCTACAACGCACTCGATGGGCCTTCCCAGGGCTATGATTGCTGAAAATTAGGAGAGCTAATGTCCAGTTGTTGGAGAAGAGCCATGAGACTCTCTTGGGCTGCAAGGAGATCAACTGAGTCGACCCTAAAGGAAACCAATCCTTCGGAAGGGCAGATACTGAAGCTGAAGCTCAAATAGTTTGGCCACGTAATAAGAAGAGAGGACTCGTTGGAAAAGACCTTGAAGTTGGGAAAGAGTGGAGGCAAAAGGAGAAGGGGACAACATGGTTAGATGGTGACATCAATGTGATGAACATGAATTTGGGCAAATTTCAGGAGATAGTGGAGGATAAGGAGGCTTGGCATGCTACGATCCATGGGGTTGTGAAGAGTTGGACACAACTTAGCGACTGAACAACAACAAAATATTCAGTTTGTGGGAAACCTCCCAGACTTCATAGACTGACCTAAATGGTTCCTTCTGTCCCACACAGTGAGGCCATCTCAGATGACTTTGATAGATGAACCAAATGCCCCCTTTGCATGAAGGGGAGAAAACAGCTTTGATGTCCAACATTTAATAATGTTGCATGGGCAAGTCCAGCTTTCTCTCTTGTCACTTTCCTGGATCTGGTGGTGGAATAAGGGTTACATTTAGGAAGAGGGATTTGTATCTACTTCTCAAAAGCTTGGGGGGGAATGATTGGTTCCAGGTCTCCTTGCCAACCGCCGTCCCTGGTCTAGTTGTTACTCTGCTCTTCCCTCTGATGTCCCTTCCCACCTTTTTTTTCTTTGCTCTGTCTGCTGAGTTTCTTTTGTCTCCTGCACTGGATGTAGCTCATCCATCATTATCCAGTAGGGCGATACTGTTGACTAAAGCAGCTTGCACCCCCTAATTACACAGTGCCAAGACCACTCAAGGTTTAAAGTAATGGGGTTGGGATAAAGGGAGCTGTCAGGGGATTGATGGACTGGGGTATATTGGTTGTGTGTCTGTTCTCTGAAGGGCAGTGTTGAGGAGCACACTTTGCACGCACTAACTCTTGGGTTGTGTCTCCAGCATGTCTAGTTGAAAGCATTCAGTAGAAGCTAATGAGAAAGATTCCTCAGTGTCTGAGATTTCAGCTGTCAGGCGTAGTAAATTTGTCACTTGCACTTCTGGTTTGGTACAGCAACCAAACAGGACAGGTACAGATTCCAATGGATAGCTAACATTGTAGAAAGAAATTGCAACCCCCCTCTACCTTCCATAGAAGATTTGTATATTAAATGGGTCAGAAGTGGGGCTGAGAAGATATTTGCAGACCTCTCACATCCTGGACATAAAGTGTTTCAGCTACTTCCCTCTGTACGGTGCTAGACACCTAATTCTTGCAGTTGACAACATACAGTGACTATTACATTTATCCTTTTATTATCTCTTATTACCCACTTCTACTGGTTGTTGTGTTATTATTTCTCTGTTTTGAAAGTACACTGAATGCTTCTGTACTGGAGACAACTTCCTTGCGTGTCTAAGCACACTTGGCCAAATAAACTGTTCTGTTCTGTTCTACTCTACTCTATTCTGCTTTTCTCAAGCCTGGGTACCTTCCATAAGTGGAAGATGTCCCCAAGTTTTCCAGCTACCATGACATTGTTGAGAAATTTGGGGGTTGAAATGCACATATAAGGAGGTGTCAGACTGTGGTCATTTTAGTTGGCCTTGCAATTCCCAAATGGCTATGGTTGAGGATGGCTGTTGACGGAAGAACTCTAAACATCTTTGAAAACCTCATGTAGCTTCCAATAATCCAGGCATAGCTGGGGTGGGTAACACTTCCCTTGACCAGTTTCACATTATCACAATTGTTTCCAACTTAGATCAATCTCCAGCAATCTGAGAACTCTCCATCCAATGTGTAAAAACTTCAGCTCCCAGAATTTCGTAAATGTCATGGCTATTGATGAAGCCTAGAATGGAAACAAGATTTGCGGAAGAGCAGGCAGTATTTGGGTAGAACATAGAGGGGAACACATAGTCTAAAACTGTGCAGATCTTTATATCTTGCATGGATCCTTTTCTGGACCCTCGAAAGTGGGTTAATTTAATATTTAATATATTTTATGCAATTGAATTTGGCCTCCCACTCCAATACACTCTGCGTTGCTTGCAAAATCCATAAAAAAGAATGAAACAATTGAAATTTAAATAAACAGAGAGCTTGGTCTAAAATAACTAACAGTACACATCATACAAAGTAACAATGCCACAGGGGCCTGGCTTCACACCCACATTAACTCCAGCCCTGTGAACAGAGCCAGGTCTTAAAGGCTTCCTGGAACACCAGGGGAAGGGGCACCTTCTGAACCTGGAGGTGCTGATCCAGAAGGTAGGGATGAGTGTTTCTCAACTTTGGCAACTTTAAGAGGTGTGGACTTCGGCTTCCAGAAAACTCCAGCCAGCATATTGGCTGGAGAATTCCTGGGCTTGGGGTCCACAGATCTTGTGGCTAGGGGATTCTGGGAGTTGAAGTCCACACATCTTAAAGTTGCATTTTGTCCGAATATCCATCAAGAGCTTACACCGGCCCTATGTCTGACTTTTTCAACATAGACCACCCTGTCCTTGAATAGCTGGGTGGGCTGGACATTAACACTTAAACCACTATAAGTCCATGCATTTGCCATACACTAAATAAAATAAAATAAATAAATTAAAGTTGCCAAGACTGGTGGAAAACAGGCTAGATAAGGCATATTTCCTCTGTCCTGCAAGAAGGCAGAAATTTAATTGCTGTTTTCAATTGTCCAGTTTCACCCACAGAATTCCTGGTGGTCTCTCATCCAAGGATGTTTATTTTAGTGTTTGGGATGGGGCCTCACCCAGAGGCAGTAAGGGGGTGCCAATTGCTGATTCTTAATAACAAAAGAAGATTTCCTTCTCCAATGGCATCCGGAATAGTTGTGGAATGCCATAAATTTTATCAAAATTATTACCTACTTAAGGATTGATGGGAATTGATTTTTGCATTAAAGGAACATGGATACTTTATCACAAAAGGCTGTTCATTCTAGCTGAAATGGCAGTTGCCAGAGACAAATTGTTCCCTATTATACTTCAGTGTCTTCTTTCTCAAAGCTGTTATATTGGATTTAATTTATCAATTTAACAGGAGTTTGACAAGTCCATCTCCCAGTGTTTTCCAATCAATACAGCTAGTCCTTGACTTACAATCATTTGTTTAGTGACAGTTCAAAGTTGCAACAGCACTGAAAGTGCCATTAATACCTTATGATTGATTTTCATGTTTAACAACAATTGCAGCATTCCCATGGTCACGTGATCAAAATTCAGCACTTGGCAACTGGCATGTATTTATGACAGTTGTGCTGTCCCGGGTTCGGGATTCACTTAACAACCACAGGGTTTACTTAACATCTGCAATGATTCACTTCACAACCGTGGCAAGAAAGGTTGTCAAAAGAGGCAAAACTCACTTAACAACTGCCCTGGTTCTCAATGGAAATTCTGGGCTCAAGTCAAGGGACACCTGTATTTGCCTTCCAGGCCCCCAAATTAAACCATCCTCAAACAGGCACTGTTATGAGAAGGTTTGATCAAACCCAGTTTTCAATAAAGCAGCAATCACTTGAACAAATAGACATAGGCATACAGGTAGTCCTCAACTTACAACCACAATTGAACCTTCCTTGCCTCAGTTGTTAAGTGAATCGTTGCAGTTGATAAGTTAGGAACCGGTTATTAAGTGAATCTGGATTCCCCATTTACTTCACTTGTCAGAAAGCCTCAAAAGGGAATCACGTGACTTTGGGGGACACAGCAACGGTCATAAGTGTGAACCAATTGCCAAGCATCTGAATTTTGAACCACATGAACATGGAGATGCTGGAAATGTCGTAACGGTGAAAAATGGTCATAACTCACTTTTGCCACTGCCATTGTAACTTTCAATGAACTGTTGTAAGTTGAGGACTACCTATATTTCCATAAGTATCATTTGAAACTATGGGAATCAGGGCTGGGAGCAAAAACCCTCTGGGAGATTTTAAGTGGATCAGCAAGGATTTCTGACACCCAGTTCTTTTAACAGAGGGAACACAAGGATGAGTAAATTGTATTGCTAAGGTGCATTATAGGTACTCCTCAACTTCTGACCACAACTGAGTCCCAAATTTGTGTTGCTAAGTATTGGTTAAGTGAGTTTGCCCCATTTTACAACTTTTCTGGCCAGAGTTGTTAAGTGAATCATTGCATTTGTTAAATTAATAACATGTTTGTTACGTGAATCTGGACTACCCACTGACTTGGCTTGTCAGAAGGCTGCAGAAGCAGGACACATGAGCCTGGGACACTGCAACCATCATAAACACAAGTGAGTTGCCAAGCACCTGAATTTTGATCATGTGACCATGGGGATGCTGCAATGGTCATAAGTGTGAAAAGTGGTCGTAACTCACTTTTTTCTGTGCCCTTATAACTCTGATCACTAAATGAACCGTTGTAAGTTGAGGACTACCTGTATAGGCAAATTCTTATACTAGTGTTTTCTCATCCTTGTCAATTTTAAGATAGGTGGACTTCAACTCCCAGAATTCCCCAGCCAGCCCTAGAGAATGCTGGCAGTTGAAGTCCTCATGTTTACAGAGAACGAGGCTGAGAAACACTGGCAGAACAATTTTTTATTGATTTTTTTCCCCGCCCAGTCAGTTCTGGAACAAATTTGTGGTTCCTTTACATTGATAAGTCTTGGCTTCTGTACCACACAGTGGATCTTGGATTCCATGCACTAAAGTCTATTTTGGCTGGAGCCCAGCTCCTGGGAACCTCGTGCACATATCCATCCATCCATACAATTTTCTGTAGAAGTGACTTGGCATTTGGCTTTTTCGGGGACGACAAGGTTAGCAATGCCCTGGGTGGTTTTATTAGGGTGGAAAACATGCCAGGTTGTTGAGGGAAGGGAGGGAGAACAGGATTGCACACTAGCACCTCACAGGGCCCTCTCAAAGTTCTCCACACCAGGCAGTCTGAAAGGGTAGTGCACACAACAGTCATACATTGGGCCATTATATGTTAAGTAGTCCTTTTCCACTCCCCAACTAATGCCTGCAGGATGCATGGGATCACGGCTCCCATTAACCTTATCCAGGATGCCTATGGGTGTGTGTATGTGTGTGGGAGAGGGGATTATAATTCAGCATGCTTTGAGGTTACCTGGTTGGGGAACACTTTCTCTCTTCCAGGCTGGCTGCATTCACACCACCCTGCCATTTAACTGGGTTAACTGCAGATGGAATGCCCTCAACTTCAGTACTGTATGTGCTGAGCTGAATTGAGGTCTGACCTTGGTCCCTATAGAGTACATTGCATTGTGTGAACCCCAAACATGGCTTAATCCAATTCGGTGAAAGGATACTCTATTTCACTCCTTTTGAAGATGCTCCGCGATCAATTCCTAGTTTAGGAATTTTAGGATCTGGCTCTTTTTTGTGCTCCCTCCCCATTCCAGACATCATGGCTTGCAAGAAGGTGGTTAGGCTACGGTGACCTCCAAAAAATAAAGGACAAATCTGAAAAATGGGCAAACCTGAAAGCAGTCCATAACGACGAAACATTTTAATCATTTATGTTTATAATATAGCTTTACAAAGGAAATCAAGAGCTAGCCAAGAAAAACTTTATTGTTTCGGTTTTGTTGTACACCACCCAAAGTCATTTCCTTGTGAGATGGGCGGCTCTATAAAATGATAGATAGATAGATAGATAGATAGATAGGTAGGTAGGTAGGTAGGTAGATAGAGATAGAGAGATATAGATAGATAGATACAGATAGATATAGATAGATATATAGATATATAGATATAGATAGAGAGAGAGAGAGATAGATAGATAGATAGATAGATAGATAGATAGATAGATATAGATAGATAGATACAAATAGAGATAGAGATAGATAGGTAGATAGATTGATTGATTTTTGATTGATTGATTGATTGGACTTGTATGCCGCCCCATCTCTGAAGACTCGGGGCAGCTCACAACTAAAAACATACATTCATAATAAATAAATAGTTAAAACAGAATTAAACCAAACCAAGCCCAATATCAATGTTTAAAATTAAATAAAAAGACCACCCCACCCCTGAGAAGGTTATCACAGCCCAGCTTGGTCAAATAACCAGGTCTTCAGGTCGTGGCGGAAGGTGCGGAGGTCAGGGGCCAGACGGAGCCCCAGGGGCAGCTGGTTCCACAGGACGGGGACCGCCACAGAGTAGGCTCGTCCCCGGGGGACTGCCAGCTGACACTGGCTTGCTGACGGAACCCCGAGGAGCCCCTGCCTGTGTGCTCACACAGTGCAGTTGGTACTCGATATCAGCAGGAGTCGCTCCCTTAAATATTCTGGACCCATGTCGTGTAGGACTTTGAATGTTAAAACTAAAACCTTGAATCTCACCCGGAGTGCAACCGGCAACCAATGCAGGCAGCAGGAGGGGGTAATATGGGAGAATCGAAACTCCCATCACCACCGCCGCATTCTGCACCAGCTGCAATCTCCGGATGGTATGCAAGGGCAGTCCTAGATAGAGAGCATTGCAGTAGTCAAGTCGAGAGGCGACAAGAGCATGAGTGACTGTACGCAGGGCATCTTGGTCCAGAAACGGGTGGAGCTGGTGAACCAGCTGGACCTGGGCAAAGGCCCCCCTGGCCACAGCCCCCACTTGTTCCTCCAACCGGAGCCGCGCATCCAGGAGGACCCTCAGGTTCCGCGCCCTATCCACAGGGGGCAACACCTCTCCCCCTATGGTCAATGATGGACATTCATGACTGGACCGAGATGCCGGTATGTACAGCCACTCAGTCTTGGCCGGGTTGAGTCGAAGCATGTTTCCATCCATCCAAATCCGTACTGCATCCAGACAACGGGTCATCACGGAGAGGGCATCACTGACCTGGTTTGGGGTGGAGATGTATAACTGGGTATCATCAGCATATTGATGATACCTCACCCCAAAACCGAATGATCTCATCTATAGATAGATAGATAAACAGACAGACAGACATCGATAATTGATAGCAGATGAGAGAATGAAAGAGATAAGAGAGACAGATAAATAACAGGGACAGATAGACATCTATCTATCATAAGATGTTAGAAAGATGGAGATAGATAGATAGATAGATAGATAGATAGATAGATAGATAGATAGATATAGATACATACATACATACATACATACATACATACAGATAAGAGATAGAAGAGAGATAAGAGAGAGAGAGATGATAGCTAAACTCCTAATAAAAGCTTCACCAAAACTCCTAATAAAAATATCTAAAATCAAACAGTAACCCATGTAAATACATTTTTAAAAGATGGTCCATTTCTATCTTTTTCACATGCACAAGGAAAACTGTGCAGAAAGTGGTGTTATGAGTACTATAAAAATGAAATGACCAAAATAAAGGACAACCCTTCTGGAAATTACATCAATGCAAAGGGCAGTTATCTGAAATCAAGGGCTGCCCTTTAGAGTAAAGGATGAATCCACTGGGTCTGGTTTTTTGAGGCCAGCCCAGGAGATTTTTCCCACGGTTTCTCTGCTGTCCTGCTCTCTCCTCTCCCCCACGCCCGGCTGGCTGCTCCGACTCTCTCTGGTCTGCTTTCCTTCCGTAGAAGCTCAAAGCTGTTCCTTCCCTCCCTCCCTTGGCAGAACCAACATTTGCAGTCTTGTTCTCTGGGCTTCTCTGCATCTCTGGCTGAACATTCTTGATGCATTAGTTAATTGTTGTCTGAAAAGGCCCTGCTGCTGTGAGGGGAGCAGTGTTCTTGTGTGTGTGTGTGTGTGTGTGTGTGAATTACATATGTGGGCATCAGCAAAACTAGTGATTCATTCTGTCTGTCTCCCTCTCTCCCTCCCTCCCTCCCTCCCTCCCTCCTCAAACTGTGGGCTTTGGGTGTGCCTGGGAAGGAATGAGGGGGGGGGCTTCTGGGGGAGTTGGTCACTAACAGCTCAGGAAGCCCTTGTGGAAGGGGGAATGAGATTGAATCAGTACTAAGGAATGACTAGAGCGGAAAAACAGAAATTCTGAAAATCATACCTGTCTTAGGTCAGATGACATTTGACAGACCAACTGGAAGTTTTTGGATGGCTTCACCCCAAAGGGGGCACCTGCATCCAAGCTCTGTGTGTGTGTGTGTGTGTGTGTGTGTGTGTGTGTGTGTGGTCTTTGGCAGCTTCATTTGGTCATGCCATGCTTCTGAAAGCAAATAGAGGTTTTATAGGCAGCTTGCATAATGTTTGATTGGCGGTCTCGGATACCCACAGTAAAGAGGATCTGATGACCATGTTTGCTTCATAGTGTTGAGGAAATAATTTGGCCCTCCCTCTTTGGGGGCTGTGGTTTTTTTGTTTTTTTAACTTTCTAGTCCATTGTTTTCCAACTTTGGCAACTTTAAGATAAGTGGACTTCAACTCCCAGAATTCTCCAGTCAGCTATGCTCTCTTTGCTCAATCTATGCATTTTGGGGGGGTGCCTTGGAAGGAAAGAAATGGGGGGGGAGTTCAGGAAGCCCTTGTGGAGGAGGGAAGGAAATGAATCAGTCCTAAGAAATGACTAGAGGGGAAAAACAGAAACTAGCAAAAGAGAAACTAGAAAAAGAAAACAGAAACAGAAAAATAGCTGGCTGGAGCATTTTGTCAATTTGAAAAACCCTGTACTCGTCTCATCCACAGTGTGAGGCTTTCCTCAGGGTCTCTCATCCAAGGACAACCTTTTGCTCGTCATTCCCTTCCAAAACAACACGTGTAACTTTAGATCATATCAGCAGCTGAATGAGATTTGAGCCAGCCAATGTCTGTCTTTCAGCTTCCGGTTGGATCATGTCAGAAGTGATGCCGCCACCAGAAAATGAACAGAAGGCTCCCCTGGTGGCTCCCCTGGTGGGGAAGGCAGAGGCTCAGCTGGGCCACCGGACTCCACCAGCCTTGCATCCAGCAGCCCCATCTCTTCCAGCTGCAGCCGTGACACTGCCAGCCCCAGGCAAAGCCCCCAGTGCCAAGACTCCCACCACACCTGTCTCGGAAGCAAGTTCTGTCCTCCAGACTCGCCAGCCCAGCCCCCTGCCTGCTGTCCCACTTCTAGAAGCAGAGAGCTTGCCCCCTAAGAGTGATCGCCCCCCACCTATTGGAGCCCCGAGTCCGCCTCAAACAGAGGAGACGCGTGGCAGTGCCCGCCTGCCCCCCAAGAGCGAACAGCCTCCCCCTGCCCAGGGTTCACCCACTCCCAGGGCAAAACAAGGTAGGTTTTGTTGTAGGTGGAACCAACCTACAGAGGGGATCTGGGAGGGGGGGCTCGGACACGGTTGCCCACAAATCATAAGGGCGTTTTTTTTCCCATTTTGTGCCAAAAAGTCTATAGGCCCACTCAGTCATAAATATACTGTTTTGTCTAGAAGCAAAGAAATTAATTTAGCCATCCTTGCAAGTTCATCATCTTCACAACCCATTTGACTTCCCCTTCATTGTTCTGATGCCTTTGGATTCTGCTTCTTCCAGATTCTCAGAAGGCCCAAGCGAGACACAGGATGGCCA
This sequence comes from Naja naja, assembly GCA_009733165.1. Classification (NCBI taxonomy): domain Eukaryota; kingdom Metazoa; phylum Chordata; class Lepidosauria; order Squamata; family Elapidae; genus Naja; species Naja naja. The sequence goes on along the minus strand of CM019160.1, from coordinate 7,062,660 downwards.
GGGAGCGTCGTGAAGAACGAGCCAAACATCTGGGTAAGAAGGAGGCCAGCTAACCCTGCACTGCAGGCTTTGTGGAAGGGGTCATCTCATTGAACCATGTCAGGCCTAGGCTCATCTCTTGCCCAGCCCTCCACACAAAGAATGGGGATGATGGGAGATGCCATCCAATGCATTTAGATGGAGTCATCTCATTGAGCCATGTCAGGTCACCAAATTCAGATTTATGGTCTAGTTATTTCACCTTCTTTTTCAACCTGGTGTTCTCTAAGCAATCTGATTAGGTTGCTATCTTGCTTAGCTGTCCAAACAGGGGATGATGGGATTATCCAATGACAATTAAGGAGACTCCACATTCAGGAAATACTGCCCAATGGGGCAAAAAAAATATATCAAGACTAACATGCTTTTCTTTCTGATTTACTCTTGGCCAAGATACTTAGTGTTTGTGATTGATTGTGAACAAAATGTCCTTTCATTCTTTCCTCCCAAAAGGAGAATGAAAGTGGGAAACATCTCCAAATGACTGAATTTACACGGAATATATTAAGTCATGGAAAGGATTTTGGAATCTTTTTTCCCATGAATCCCAAAATTTGAAGTTATCCTTTACTTGAATGTTTTCTTCCTTTCCCCTTTCTTAAAAAAATAAGATGATTTCTAGTGTTGTTGATAGTTAAACATAACAACAACCCATCGCTGCAAACCAAGCGTAACATTTTCCTGTCAGAATTGTAGAAGAATTTAGTTAATGCTCATCCCCCTCAATCCACCATTCAAGATAGTTGGATAGATTCCAAAAAAATGGGGATAGAGCCCCCAAAAACCCATAACATAAAACCCCTTAATATCTAAAATCAAGTAAAATATAGTACCAATTCCATCAGCTTTCTTCTACATCTTATACAGAAGCGTTCCTGGCTTAGAAACCATAATGCAAATCACCAGGAGCTCCAGAAACCGCTGGCCCAGATAAACCAGATGATAAATCCTTAGGTTGAATCTTCTCTGGAATAAATCAGATTCAGTTTTAATGCTGCAGCTGTTCAAAAGTGGGCTTCCTCAGAACTGGCTATTATGAGATGCTTCGTTTATACTTAGCTATTTTAAAATTCCCCATTGTATGTTTTTCATGGGTTAAACTAGTGTATCTCAACCATGACAACTTTAAGTTGTCTGGGCATCTAAGAGTTGGAGTCCAGACAGCTTAAAGTTGCCAAAGTTGAGAAATATTGGGTTATCTGTGATCCAATATTTTCTGTATATTTTTGAAGCATTAGAAAGAGGTTTTGAAATAGGTTCCTGCATAAATAACATGTCTGAAAACCAGGCAAGATTGCAATGGGCCCAGATAATACCTTTCAAGTTAAACAGTTACCAAAGAATGCCTAGCAATCAACCTCAAAAGGTGGAAAAGTAAACCCATCTTTGAGAACAGATAATTGCACTTTGCAGAGCAACAGGGTTGCAAGATATCCTTGCTGACGAAATTTGTTCAAAAACCTTGTAAATTCCTTTCAACCAATATGATAGGATAATCCAATTTGCTCAATATCCAGTAAATTCATATCCAATAGCCATTCCAAATTCACGTGAATATTGATCGCTGAACTAGCTATAAAACATAATCAGCGAATAATAAAAACTTACGCACTTCCCCTTCCTACTGTATGTGATATATTCTGAATTTCTAATCCTTCAGGCAAGGGGTTCTGAATTAAACATAACTGGCAACATAAATTGTTCCATGGAGGGGATACACCATAAATTATCACCCATGATTTAGGAGTTGGATAATTCAGATCAATTCAAAACGTAAAAATTCTTAGAGAAGCCCAAATCTACAGAAATCAGGGGAAATCTTGTATATTTTCAGTTAAAGTAAGAGCATCCATTTTTGTTCAAAGTTGGTAGTCCTGTATAAACCTAGCCTACATGGGATCCATTCTTGGAAGGGGCCCTTGGAATCACTGGCTACAATTCAGGTGCCATGTTCACACTCGATTCCGTCAACCAAGTTTTTATTGGCTAAATTATAATTAGTCACAACATACTGCACCAAAGCTGGTTTTCCATTCAGTGTAAACTTTAAGAATATTATGAGTGGGGAGAAACTATAAGCCCTTTCCTTCCTTCCTTCCTTCCTTCCTTCCTTCCTTCCTTCCTTCCTTCCTTCCTTCCTTCCTCCCTCCCTCCCTCCCTCCCTCCCTCCCTCCCTCCACCATCCATCCATCCAGCCATCCATCCATCCATCCATCATTCCCAATGTCTTATAGCAGAGGTCTCCAAACTTGGCAACTTTAAGACTTGTGGACTTCAACTCCAGAACTGGAAGTTGAAGTCCACAAGTCTTAAAGTTCCAAGTTTGGGACCCTCTATAGATATGTTGGACTACATTCCCATCATTACTGTCTTTCATTTTCCTTTCCTTTCTTCCTCCTTCCTTCCTTCCTCCCTCCCTCCCTCCACCATCCATCCATCCATCCATCCATCCATCCATCATTCCCAATGTCTTATAGCAGAGTCTCCAAACTTGCAGCTTTAAGACTTGTGGACTTCAACTCCAGAACTGGAAGTTGAAGTCCACAAGTCTTAAAGTTCCCAAGTTTGGGGACCCCGTCTTATAGATATGTTGGACTACAATTCCCATCATTAACTGTCTTTCACTTTTCCTTCCTTCCTTCCTTCCTTCCTTCCTTCCTTCCTTCCTTCCTTCCTTCCTTCCTTCCTTCCTTCCTTCCTTCCTTTCCTCCCTCCCCCCAATGTCTTCTAGGTATATTGGACTATGATTCCCATAGTTAGCCCAGTGCTGAAAGACCTTCAGCTGTCCAGTGAGCCTGGGTTTCCCTCCCCCTCCCCAGGGCATTCCAAAAGGGAGTGGGGCAAAGAATTGGAGAGGATGGGAGATCATGAAATTGAAATCAACTCGGCTGAAATGTGATTAATTCTTCACGGGATGGCCTACCCTTCTGCCACTCTAAAAAGGACATTTCAGAGGGGCTGCATGCAAAGCCTTCCCAAGGCCAGTGCTCAGGGCTCTCTCGGTTGTTCCGTGGTTCTGGGAAGACCCCCTTGGCTAAGGGGCCGTCTTTTCTCCAACTGGCGGGTCTGTCGCCTTGCACTCGGCAGGGTGGTCTTTTCTGCCCCAGGGCCTCCCTCCAGCCCCCTCCCCAATGCTCTTCCCCCTCAGCAGTGGCGGTTCACCGGTTCACCCACTGCCCTTTCCACTCCCACTCCCCAATTGTCTGGCCTGAATGTGCTTTTGAGTGCAGCTTCCCATTTCTTTTGTGTTCAGCCTCTGTGGCTCCTCCATTCCCTCCTTTCTTGCTTTCTCCCCTCTGGCTCAGCAGCTGCTGCCAGCTGTGCAGGTCATTCCTGAAGCCGGGGATGAAGAAGTTACTGCAACACTTGCTCCACCACCCTCCCTCTCTCTTATTCCTTCCCTCCCTCTTCCTTTTCTTCCTTTTCCTCCTTCCTTCCTTCCCTCTCTTTTTGCTTTCTTCCCTCTTCTTTCTCCTTCCTTCCTTCTTCCCTCCCTCGCTCACCCCCTGTAGACTTTCAGAGCCCTTAAAATTAGCACACGCATCAATTTTCATTTTTAATAAAATAAATATTGATCCATAGAATCCTTACAAACAAAAGCATTTGGGGGGGAGGGGTGTCTCCGTGATGTTGAAAATGGCTCCTGAAAGAGAGGGGGAAAAAAAAGTTTTAAGAAACAGTGCTGTAAAGTAAAGGTAGGTGTGGGATCCTTTCTGCTCTCTGAGCCTCGTTTTCTTGCAGGGGTTTCATGCAAGCCTTTTCTTGCAGGGGTTTCATTAGCCAACTAGGTAACACCCTCAGTGCTAGTTGAGATCCTCAGTGGCTGGTTGAGATGCCTTTTACGGCTCTGGCAGGGTGGGCTCAAAAGCAAAACAATGCCAAAGCGCCACATTTCACGATAAGCTAACATGCTCCTGGAGCATGTTAGCGTATCGTGAAACGTGGCGCTTTGGCATTGTTTTGCTTTTGAGCCCACCCTGCCAGAGGGAGGCAAGAGGCATGCATCGTATGGCTCCTCTGAACCTCGCTGTGTCTTCTCCTCTCTTTGAACCTCCCCGAGTAGCTGCCAAGCGGGCAGTGTGGCTGGAGAAGGAAGAGAAGGCCCGCGTGCTGAGGGAAAAACAGCTGGAAGAGAGGCGGAGGCGGCTCGAAGAGCAGCGAGTGCGGGCAGAGAAGCGGCGAGCTGCCCTGGAAGAACGCCAGCGGCAAAAGATGGAGAGGAACAAGGTCAGTTTGAGATGTTCTGGGCGAGTCAGAGGGGAGTCAAGCTGTCGGTCGCCAACGTTTGTTTGCTCCGCGGCTGCCTACGTTGGCCTGGAAGGTAACAGAGGCAAAGGCACCTTGTTTCCTCCACGATGCCTTTTTTTGAATTAGAAATGTTTAAACCAGGGGTCCCCAAACTTGGCAACTTTAAGACCTGTGGACTTCAAGTCCCAGAATTCTCCAGCCAGCTATGCTGGCTGGAATTCTGAGACGAAATCTAAAGTTGCCAAGTTAGTAAAGAAAAATACTGGTGGGCCTTGATTTACAGGCACAACTAAGTCCAACATCTCCGTGGCTAAGCAAGATGGTTGATTTGCCCCATTTTATGACTTTTCTTGCCAGTTGTTAAGTGAATCACTGCAGTTGTTAATACAGGTCGTCCTTGACTAACAACAGTTTGTTTGGTACAACAAACTGGTTACCACCACTCTGGGAAAATGTCACTTATGACCAGGGGTGGGATTCAAATGTTTAACAACCAGTTCTGTGGGTGTGGCTTAAGCAGTGGGCATGGCTTGGTGGTCATGTGACTAGGTGGACATGGCTTGGTGGTCATGTTATTGGCTGGGTGGGTGTGGCCAACTCAACATCACTCACATCGAGGCATGCATCTCCTCGCCTGGCCTCTCATGACTGTGGGGATGCTGCAACAGTCGTAAGTGTGAAAATGGTCATAAGTCACTTTTTTCAGTGCCATTGTAACTGGTCACTGAATGGTCACTCCACACAAGCAAAGTACCAGCAAAGGAGGGGGAAAAAACTCCAGAGATGTTCCTGAGACAGGAAGTCTACTCCTGCCAGGAATCTAATAAGGGTTAACTGAGTGGGAGTTTCTGTAAGCAACACCAGAATGTTTCCTTCCTGCCTTCCTTACAGGATTAGCCCAGAAATTTCTTCTAACAACCGGTTCTCCGAACTGCTTAGAATGTTAACAACTGGTTCTAGAGAATAGGTGCGAACTGGTAGAATCCCACCCCTGCTTATGACCGTTTTTCACAGTTACGACCTTTGCAGCATTCCCCCATCATCACAGGATCAAAATTCAGATGCCTGGCAACTGGCTTAATTTTATGACCGTCGCTGTGTGCCCAAGGTCACAGGATCCCCTCTTGCAACCTTCTGACAAGCAAAGTTAATGGAGAAGCCAGAGTCACTCAACAACTGGGTTACTAGCTTGTCAACTGCAATGATTCACTTAACAACGGTGGCAAGGAAGGTCGTAAAATGGGGCAAAACTCACTTATTTTGGGCTCCATTGTGGATGTAAGTCAAGGACTATCTGTAACCCGGTTGTAAATCTGGCTTCCCCCTTGATCTGCTTGTCAGCAGGTTGCATTGGGTGATCCCATGATTTGGTCATGTGATCCTAGGGATCAGTGATGGGATTCAAATTTTTTTACTACTGGTCCTGTGGGCGTGGCTTGGTGGCATGGCTTAGTGGGTGTGGCAGGGGAGGGATACTGCAAAATCCCCATTCCCTCCTCGTCCCACTAACCTGCTTTCCAGCTCCCTTCTCCTGTGCAGGGCAACCAAAGAAGACCCAGCCGATCAGCTGGGACTCAATGGGAGGCAGAGAATAGATGGGATTGGTGGGGCCAGTCAGAGGTGGTATGGGCCGGTTCTCTGAACTTCTCAAAATTCCCACTACTGGTTCTCCAGAACCTGGTCAGAACCTGCTGAATACCACTTCTGATGGGGATACTATAATGGTCATCAGTGTGAAAAACATATGAAAAGTGAAAAAGCCATGTTACTTTTTTCAGTGCAGTTGTAACTTTGAATGGTCACTAAATGAAGGGCTGTAAATCAAGGACTGGTTGTACACAAAACAATCAAGAATCAAGAAAATAAGCGATGGAGAAACAAGAAAAAAAAAATTGGCGTGAAAAGCCCATCGTGCAGTTGTATCTTCTGTCCTTCTTTCTGTCGAGTAGTTGCCATATTAAACTTTGCTCCAATCCCTTAGTCTCATTTTTAATATCCACATGCCATAATAAATTCATTTTTGCTTCTTTCAGCAGAAAGTCCATACGCAGGTAGTCCTTGACTTGTAACTGTTCAGTTAGGGACCGTTTGAAGTTTAAACAGAGCTGAAACAAGTGACTTAAAACCGGTCGTCACACTTACAGCTCTTGCAAGCATCCCTATGGTCACGGGCTCAGAATTCAGACACCTGGCAACCTGTGTGTATTTATGATGGTTGCAGCATCTTGAGGTCATGCAGTTGCCCTTCCCAGCCCGTTTCCCACAAGCGAAGTCAAGGGGGAAGCTGCATTCATTGAACAAGAACAGCAAAAAAAAAAGGTAAATTCGGGCAAGACGCACTTAACAAGCACCTTATTTAGGGACCAAGTTCTATGTTAGTCCCAATGTTGGTTGAAAGCCAAGGACGACCTGTAAGGATGTCCAGGCTTGTAAAAAAAAAAGTCTTTTTTATCATTTTTTTGGTCTCTCTCTAACCAAACTGCTCAGCTTCACTGTTTATGCAAACACACCCCTAAGTTGCATGACTGGCAAACAAAAACAGAAAACTAAACCTCGCCTTTCCCCCCCCCCCACCTCCCGCATTGTGATCAGGAGCTCTACGAAGCCGCCATCCAGCGCTCCGTGAAGAAAACCTGGGCTGAAATCCGGCAGCAGCGATGGTCGTGGGCTGGGGCGCTGCATCAGGGCTCCCCGGTGCACAAGGAAGGTGAGTGGAGGCCCTGCTTAGCTTGGGGACACGGCTGTCGTATTCCTTGGG